>VWZN01005461.1:361451-435378 GCA_013396955.1 Regulus satrapa | reverse complement strand
GTCATGCACTGCCTGTCTAAAACCTCCCATATTGAATGGACCTTCAAGTCCTTATTCCCAATGAAGTTTTGCCTGGATGTAGCTCAGTTTCTCATGGATCACGTAATGTAACATAATCAGTCCAGTATTCTGTTAAACACAGAAATTTCACTGGTTAGCTAGAAATGGGTAGTAGGGAGTAGGAGCCTGTCTTTTCACAGAGACATAGAACTATAGTAACACTACACAGAGCTGCTGTTGTCTGTGCACAAAATAATCACTGAAAAAAAACATTGGCTCCTTCACAATTCTTTAGATGCAGATCAAAACGCACAAGAGTTCAGAAGAAAATATTCTGGATTAGTTTTTATTTGAGTTTAATAATGATGAGGTTCTCTTTGAAAGTGAGGGAACAGAGGCCCTGTTGGTTACCAGAGTTAACAGGAGAGTTGTCTAAGACCAGGGAAGAGGCTGGTGTTAGATGGCCAATGTGACTAAAACAAAGCAGTCAATTGAAAAGAAACATGAGGAAAACTCTCCTCTAGTGGACTTTTAGAGCTGTAGTGTGAAATAGTCACACAATTCTACATTAATTACTCTAAGTAGACACACCTAGCTAGGGATTTTACCGGGAGTAACATTTCACTGACAGCAATTTCAGCAGTAAAGGGCAGTGAGTTACAAAAAGCAATTGTCAGCAGTGTCAAAGCTTTTTTTCCTTTTCTTTTTCTTTCACTTGGTAGGTGTGGAGGTAGAATGCCATTCAGTAAGTACCAGACTGCAGTATGAGAATATCAATGGATGTGTGGCTGAAAAGGAAGTGCCCATTTCTCATTGTGAGGTAAATAACAAAAGCAACCCCCCTCTGCCTGAGGACCTCCCCTTTTTCTTTCCCAAAAGGAAACCTTTTCCTCCACCATGCTTTCACTTCAGTAGATGGAGCATCAGTTTCTCACTGATTGACTTGGTGTTAACCTCATTGGCACTTATTTCCTGATGTAATTTGGCGATGCTGAATGTTCCTGAGTCAAACCAGCATGAGAAAAGACACATGTGTTAGGCACAAAAGCTTCATTCTTCCCACTCTTGTTTCCATCAGAAAATGACTCTAAAGTAGTTCTTTTAGGGCTTTCTTGAAAAAAGGAGTATTTATCTTCACATTTTTTAAGTTCATTTTCAGTTCTGAGTCTGTAGTTAAGCACTCAGCCTCTGGCTTGATTAGGGGAATTTAAATATGTATTTAGATAAATGACATTTTGAAAGACCTTTAAACCTGGGTGCCAAGATTTGTCTTGTGTGCCCTATAAGCTCTGGGATTCCTCATTTAACCTTGGCACCAAACTGTTGTGTTCTACATGCCTTGTCTCTTCCATAATCAGATTAAAAGTCTAATTTCCAGTCCACCACTTCTTACATATTTTACAACAGGAGCATAACTTCCCTCCTAGGTGCTCACATTCTGCTCTTTCCAAGATAACCAAGCCCTGTACAAAGATTTTAGTCAATCCTTATGTGCAGTCCAAGTTATGGCATAACTAATAATTCTTGAGCTCTTATCCTGTCTACAAAGTAAGTGGTCCTTAGCCATGAAGTCATGAGTATTGATGTTTCTCCTGCAGAAGTCCTGATTTTATCTTGGGAATAAACAGTATTAAGTACTTTTTTTTTTTTTTAAGTCCTCCCTGATGGATAGGATATTTTAATTTAATTAGACTGAGAAATAAGAGCACAAAGCCACTAAAGGAAATGGATTCTGTCAGAGTGTTGTGTCAGGCTACTTGTTTTTACATCATGAAGGCTTATAGCTACTGGCACTGACAGCTTGGTCTAAATTAGTTAAGTGGCCAGACAAGCAGAACAAGAAAAAATAGCACCAGCAGGGCAACAGTGGGTGTGCAGGTTACAGGATTTGGGCTAAAGCACTTTCTGAATGCATGATAACCACATTTGCTCAGAAGCCAACACCGTAGCTCCGGACATTCTCTGTTATTTTAAATTCCGGGCTTCTTTGTGTGTGTGGGAGCTGTTTCTTCACCTCTCCTTTGCCCTGCTTATGCTCCTAAGAAGTTACTGTTTGAGCAGCACCCACATTCTGGAGTCAGACACCTGTTTCTGAGTTCATGTTTTACAGCAGAGCACAGAATCTGGATGAAGTAACCTACAGATATTTGAAGGAAAGAGCCGGGATTCTGAGTGTGATGAGGCTCTGTTCAAACTTCAGCTCTCCTCTTCTTCCGTTTAGGGCAAGTGCAGAAGCACCACCAGGTACTCTGCTCAGACAGGGCAGTGGGAAGACCACTGCAGCTGCTGTGCAGCCACTCAGACCACGGCGGTGACGATCCCTCTGCGGTGTCCCAATGGGACCGTGGTGCAGCACTCCATCCCCTCCGCCTCGCTCTGCGAATGCCGCGCTCGCCGCTGCTCACCCTGAATGTTGCCCAGCAGCCCAGTTGTTTGATCTGAAGTTTTATGATGGATGAATTTCACAATGCAAGCCTCATTTTCTCTGTACACTGCTTTATCTATTAGGATCCTGAATTATTGTATCCTAACACAGCAAACAATAAAGCTTACCAGCACAAGAACACAGTCTTATTCATCTTGGGGTGGATTGTAGGAGAGAGGTTCCCTTCATTTCACTGTGGAAATTAATGCACATTATTGAAAAAAAAAACCAAAAAACCAAGAGAACAACCACAAATGAATCATGCTCAGAAGCAGTTGCTTATACTTAAAGAACATTTCCCAAATCATTTAGTATTGTCTGCAGAGGCATTACACTTTCATTCCCCACTTCAGTCCTTAGTGACACACTGTGGACTTAAAATTTTTTGCTCTTTTTCCTCCCATTCTTTTCAGGGAGTACGGTAATAAAGGGATAAGGCTTCAGAGGAAGAGTAGGATGTTATTGGTGCACAAACAACACTGGTTGGTGTTCAGACAACTAAATATCTTTCTGCAAGGCATATATATTTCTCCTGAAGCTGAATGCAAAGAAGCTGTGTGTTGAGGACAGGCTGTGTAAATGCTGCAAGTCCTCAGGACTTGGGTACAGGGTTAAGGACAGCTCTTACTTCAGCCCTTGCCCAGACCAACTCGAGGAGAAAGGTCAGTGGTTGTCTCCCTTATTTCCATGTGCCTGAACTTCACCTGTTGCATTTGTTCTAAAAGTTGGAATTAATTTAGATGCAGAATTTGTAGTGGCAGGTTTAATTTAGTTATTTTTGCTGGGCATATATTTGCAAGGATTTATATTCTACTTTGCCTAGTTGGGCCATGGAACACAAAAGATTTTCTAGAGTGTTATTGGTCCTTTGAAGAATCTTGTATCAGTGAAGCAGCTTCACTTCACATTCTCAAAAATATGAGAGAAGACTGTTATTTCCTTGCATATTTTTGAAAGACAAGAATAATTTAAACTTCTTTTTTAACGAACAGTTTTAAAATAATGAATGGCACTGTGACATGATTAAATGGGTCAAAGCATCTCCCCATCTGCAAGGAATGCTCCCTTTGGGATCAAACAAAAACTCCTGTGCTTTCAACTAAAAAGGTAAGTTGTATTTCTTTTCTAGAGGAGCCAGGCAGATCCCTGCTGCGTCTCTCTTGCCAGTCAGTTGTGGAGTCAACATACCCCGAATTGTGAGCCCCTTTTTGTTTTTATTATTCTTTCAAAACATCCTTTATTGCTGCACAGTGGTAGAAGTGCAGACCTTCCAAGCATCCCTGTGTCTTCTGCTACAGGCCATAATAACACCAGAGAGAAACCCAGTTTTAAATGGCACCAGCCTCACTTGCTGCAGTTTATCTCCACCCTCACACCAGTTCCTTCCTGTAGCTGCCTCTAAATATTAAGCTCCCTGACAGGTGGATTTGGCTCACCCAGGTAGCCAACAGTTCATCTGAAGCTGAAGACCACCTGGAATAGCAGCCTGCAACAAGAGAGGAGCAGAGAGAAGGGATGGATTTGGAGTAAAAGGCAAATGTAATCCTCTTCCACTTACCATGGCTGGGATGTCCCTTTGTTTCAGACTGTGCCCTCACCCAGACTGACCCTTCTTAGCTCATGAAAGCTGATGGGATTGCAGCCTAAGGCTTCCTTAGAAGCAGACAGGTCTTCTAATTAGATAATTAATTGCATGAGTCAGTGCAATGCAGCCCATAGGAAGAGCACTTAGTGGCTTTACTTACAGCAGGAGTTCTGGGGATTTTGGTGTCGTCTAGATGTTGCTACTCAGGCCTGGCTACTGCCTGGCTATTCCAAGCCCCCATCATGAGCAAGGCCAGAAGGCTCTTCCTTGAAAATCCTGTTGTAGAAATAGACTGGCAGGAAAGAAAAAGCAGAAGGGAATGTTATACCAACTCCTTTAACAGGATGAGGAGGTAAATGCATTTTTTACTTAGTTGTGAGAATCAAGCTTTTTCAGGTAGTCTGCCCCAAAGAGCTGTGTTTTGCCTAAGGACCCAGTGGGCACAGACCTGCTCTGTGCAGGTTTCCTTGCCTTTCACACAGGCAGCTGCAATTAGTGCAATTCCAATACTTTCAGCAGCATTCCTCCCTGGCAGGAGTGGAAGAGCACAGTTCCACCTACAACGTGTGCCAGCACATCACACAGTACTCCACATCGGGCTGCTCCGTTGGCATTCTCCAGCAGCAGCCAGGCTTTGAGCAGTGCTGTCCCAAGTCATACATACTGCTTGTGAGCCTTGATGGGTTTTTGAACTACCTTGATCTTTACCCTTCCACCAATGATAAGGAGTGAATCCCACCGCTTCTGAACACCAGCTGGATTGTTGAGTGTGCCACAGGATAGATTTACAGGAATGCTGAATGGATTTGGGGAGGAGTCTTATATAACTCCTCAATAATTCAAACCATCTAATCTTTCTGCTAAATTTACAGACTTGCAAGCACCACTCCTCTACAGCAGGTGAAACACGATCAGGTATATTGGTATTATTTGTCACAGCTCTGCATTATCAATTAACACCATACCCGGGTACCTCAGGAAAAACAGGGATGCCAAGATATGATTTTCTCCATTGGAAAATCTTAAAAATAGACGACTTCAGTTCTAAGCAGCTGGATATTGCTTCCTCTCTAGTTGCTGTGTATATTATTTATTACCTGAGCTAACTCTATTACCTGTAACACACCCACCCTTATGGCTTATAGAAGCTGGTAATTGGAACCTGTGCAGGCAGAGCTATAAATCCACAGGGATCCCATCAGGACCTGCCTCTACATTCCTATGCTATTCCAGAATTAGCCAGGATTTGCCTTTCTGGTTTTGAGCTTAGTTGCAGCAGCATAGATTGTTGATGGAAAACAGGAAAAGTATCAGAAAGTTTTCATTTCCCTCCCTGAGATATGTGTACAAAGAAGGAGATTTGTTCCCTGTCTATCAAAGAGATTAATTGATTTTAAAACTTCTGAAAAACGTTCTGAGAGTAGCATAAGAGTCTAGCAGGGTAAAAAGGACAATGCATTTGAAATCTGTTGATATATTGGTTAGAAGATAAAAAATACCACTTCAAAGTAGGGACCAAGAAGAGGGGGGTGATTTAATGAATTTACAACTCCATATGAATTTCTTAGTCTTGCTAGGAAAATTTTACATCACTCAGCCCAAGTTTTGGGACACACAGCTGCACTGCTCCCTTTTATGTACTCAGCAGGTTTGATAGCACAACAAGGGTGCATCAGCACATCTCTCTGGGACAGAGACAACTTCTATCCTTGCCAGCCATGACACAGTGCACTATCCTGACTCACAAGGTCATAGAACCACTGGACTTTTTTCAGGTATTGAATAAATCAATTTCTCCCTGTTACACTAGAGGAACCATCATAGTTTCATAAAAGGTTAAAAGAAGAAAAATATTTGAACTTAAATTAGTTACAGTTAGTTCTTATCTCCTTTCAGTTATCATTAGCCAATTAAGAGTCCTTTCTCAGATAGCACTGGTCATCAACAACTTTTCTTCCCTATACATTGCTTAAATTGCAAGGTTGAAGGCTAAGCAGGATCCATCACCTGCTCTGATTAGACAGTTGATTACAAGATAATCCCCTGAATATTTCATGCAGGAATGACAGTGCATCCAGGCACCGAGGTAACTTGAGTACTTGAAACAGCCCTATAAAAAGTTTGCCGCACTTACCTCCTACCTGGAAGCACTGTGAAGCTTTGTAGATATAAAGATACTCTTCCCCAAAGAAACCACCTCCAAGACAATCTGATCCTCGAGTGCTGGTTCTCTGGACAGAGCTGGCTCTGCTGTTAGAGCCCAGGTTCTGCATTAGCCTTTTTCCTTCCTTTCCACTGCCTTCTGGACAAAATATGCCTGTTGTTACCTTGCTTCTTGAGGCGTCATGGAGCATGAAGACAAGGTGCTGAAGTTCTGGCAGAGAATCGCTACGGCCTCTCAGGTCATGGGAGTTGGGTCTTTCTCCCACTCTTCCCTCTGGGACGGTAATCACCAAACCAGAAAGTCTCGTTAATTAGCTTCAGTTTGTGGTTTGCTTAAAGCAGGATCAAGGCAGGATGGAAATAGCTGCTGGTGCTGTTCCCTCCTTAAGCCAGTGCAGAAGCAGATTGTGCACAGCATAGCCATATCCTATTTTAGCACTGACGCAACTTCCAGCCAAACCTCCAGGCAACATGGAAACACACATGCCTGGTAAGTTTATTCTCTGTTTCATTCTTATTGCTGCCTATGAAGTGGGATAGGCCAAAATGGGGTGGAGAACAAAGAAAGGAATACTTTGGAAGGACTTCTCTGTCTTCTTTTAGTACATTAAAAAAAAAAAAAAAGAAAAAAAAAAGAGAGAGAGAGAGAAATAGAGAAATCTGCAACCCCGTTACATACAGAGAGCTCAGGGATAAAACATGCAGAGTTCATTTCTCCCAAAGCTTCAGAAGTGCAGCTGTGGGTCAGTGTTGTGATCCATGTGGAAAAGACAATCACTAGGCAAATGCCATATGCTGGTGTTCTGCTGTTCCCACCTGCACTTGCCTTATTGCAGTGCAACTGTGGGGAGTGAGCAATATCCTTTTCCAGGAGAAAATGGGCAACCCTGAGCTCTCAATTCCCATACAAAAAGAGAAAATGCATAAAATCTTTGTGCTGGAGTTCCTGGTGTACAAGTTTAGAACAATTTCCAGTGCGGATGTTAAGTCATTGTTCTTTTGGTGTCACAGTCAAAAGCTCTGTAGTTTTTTCCATGTTATCTCATTGTTTCTGAAAAGGTACCTCCTCTGTGAGCTCCAAACTCCTTATCTGAATAATAGAAGGATAGAATTTGACCATTAAATTTTAGCTATCTGGTATTTCTCTCTTTAGAATGGTTCAAGAACTATTTAGGTGTTTAGTTCCCTGCTGCGTAACTGCTTCTATTAAAATCAGTTCCATAGCTAAACTCAGAATTCTCTTTATAAATGATGATTCTCTTTATAAAGAGTATTTGTTTTCTAATTGTATTCTGGAGGTGGGAAGGCAAAGGATATCTGTGTTATGTACGGTAATATGTAAAGGAAAACAACTGAGATACTGAGTCCTACCCAAGAGATTCTCCTGCTGGGTGTCCTGGAGGCTCAGGACATTTCAAACTGAGGGTTGGCATGGGGCTCAGACAGGCAGATGCACCCAGGCTGTCTGAATTAGTCCAGCATCAGTCAGGATTTGTTGTTTTGCCTTTTCCAGCTGCAGTCTGAGAGGCACTGTGTGAGCCCTGAACACACAGGCTGCAAATTAAATGTCATTGGAGACAACCCAAACAGCCTTGTCTGTCTAATTCCTATATTTTTAAAAGGCACTAAAATGGTGGTTTTGAAGACGCAGTGGAGGAAATCACGCTTTGCTGTAGCTGTGTTTAGTTTGGTGGAGATGTGCTCAAGAAGGAATTCTGGCACAAGCTGAGCTTCTTCATCTGTATTCAGAGCTGAGAAGTCACTATTTATTGAGAAACTAAAGAGCATATGTATGTAACCATGTAACCATGCTGCATCTTCTCAAATATATGTGTCCATTTATATGTCTTTTGAAAAATATACGTTTGAGCAAAGCTTCAAGGAAACAGTAAGATCAAGTAGATTTTATTTTCATCCCTACTTGGGGGGTGGAAGTTTGCCAAACAATGCCCCTAAATTGCAGATGTTTTCAACAGCCTTGCAGAGGAGCATCCTAAGTGTGGTGTTTTTCAAAAACTCAGTTCCTTTCTGATACTTTACTGGAAAGAGAAGAAGATAAATTAAAGTAGTTCCCTGTCTGTGCCCTGGATGGCCAAACCACTTCCAGTGTATTTGCAAGTAGTTGTGTTGTGATAATCTGATCATCTGGACCACTCAGTTAATTGGCTGTTACTCAGGATTTAATACAGAGCTTCTAATTAGGCAGCCTCTTTTATTGCCTCTTTCGGAAGCACTGTGGTCCTTTAACACACCCTCTCAGTCCTTCCACTTTTGGCAGTCTGTGAAACTTCTTCATGGTGGCACTTTGGACAAGGACCTGGAAACATAAACAGTGAGGTCGATTGCTGCACCTGTGGCCAACCCTTAACTTTGCAAAAAGCTGACACAAAGGCGTGCAGACAGGCTGAGTGAGCAGGTGGTGGCTGGCTGTGAATTGGCACTGGAGGTATCTTGTCCTTGGAAGCCATTTAGAACTTGGTGGAGTTTGACCAGAGGGATGGCTCCCCAGTTATTTTTGTAGAATGAGTGTAGTTCTTGAACATGACTTTCCAAGCTGAATTCAAGATTCCATAGAATCTTGCTGTTCCCTGGAGATATATACACACACACACACATATACACCAAAGCTATGCATGTATGCATATTTAAAATTTTTATATATATTCCCATACATTCACACAGAGCTTCTTTCAATTGATACTAACTCCTCTAGAATATTTACAGAATGAGAACATGTATGGCCAGATGTCGTAAAGGCTTACAGGGTAGAATGAGGTCAGGCTGCATCTGAAGCAGAAGCCCCTGAGGCACTGCTGTACCACAGGCAAGAACTGTCAAACGTGGAATGCATTCAAAACAAAACATTTTGGTTCAGTCGATCTAATCTGGGAAGATGAAAAGCTTTTGGGAGAACAGGAGTCTTCCAGATACAGATAGGGTTGTTGTGTTTCCATCAAAAGACTTATTCTGACTGGGAGTCCCTGACTGCCTCACTCACTAGTTTACAAGTGTTAATCTCAGGTTCGTGACACAGTTTCTGAAGGTTGGGAAGCATAATGGGAATGAAATCATGTTATTATAATTATAAATGAACTGCAGCTTTTTTCCTAGGCCTAGTTAAAAGGACTGGAAAGAAATAGAGGTCTTTAATTGACTGTGTAAAGGTCTTGTGAGATATCCCAGACTCAGTCTGAAAATACTGGAGAAGCATTGTGTGTGGCCTTTGGGAATGAAACCTTCACTTATTAATTATTTTCCTTGGAGTTTCCCTTGTGGCATCATTATGTGCTTCATTAAAGTGAACCAAGCATGAGTCTGCTCGGGGGATCAGACAGGGAGGACTGGTGAGTCAATCTGCTGGACTGTTCAAGTGCTGCTGGACCCTAATCTGGTATTGATAGGAAACATAAGAATAATCATAACATTTTGAGGTCAGACCCTCTCCTCCAAGCATTTCCTTCTTTAGCATTCCACTGTGGCCTCTCTCAGAACATGGTGGTGGGCAAGCAGTTTCAGTCTGAGTATGGGGGATAGAAAGGGCTCAGCTAAAGGAGGGGGAAATACAACCTCCAGACTTCAGCAGTACACAATGGATGTGGTGTCTCTCTGGATAGATGGGAGCTATCATTTCTTCTTCCTGGGGAAAAGTCCTGACTAGACAGAGGCAGTGTTGCTTTTTCTCTATAGTGGTGATGGTGCTGACCATGTGGGTAGATGTGTAGAGGATGTCTTCTCCCGGGTGTAAAACACTAATGCTGGAAGGACCAAGTCATGGTTTATCTCTCACAGTAGGAGCTTCTCCAAGAGAATGAGAGAATGAATCAGTCAACCCTGTTCCAGC
Organism: Regulus satrapa; assembly: GCA_013396955.1. Taxonomy (NCBI): domain Eukaryota; kingdom Metazoa; phylum Chordata; class Aves; order Passeriformes; family Regulidae; genus Regulus; species Regulus satrapa. The sequence continues at coordinate 425,364 of VWZN01005461.1, read as the reverse complement.
TGTGTTACCACTAGGGGGGGAAAGAGTATGAAGCATTTGTGTGTGTAAAAATTTCTGTATCCACTGGTTTTTTATCAGCATTTTTCACTGTGCTACTTCCCGTATGGAATTGAGCTGTTGGAGCAAGGAGGCCTCCCAGAGGATCAGAGGGATGGAGCAGCTCTGCTGGGAGGAAAGGCTGAGGGGATTGGGATTGTTCAGCCTGCAGAGGAGAAGGATTTGGGGTGACCTCACTGCAGCCTCTCAGTGCCTGAAGGGAGCCCACAGGAAAGATGGAGAGAGACTCTTGACAAGGCCCTGGAGTGACAGGACAAGGGGCAATGGCTTCACACTGACAGAGAGCAGGGTTAGATTCGATATTGGGAAGAAATTGCTCCCTATGAGGGTGGTGAGGCCCTGGCACAGGTTTCCCAGAGCAGCTGTGACTGCCCCTGGATCCCTGGCAGTGTCCAAGGCCAGGCTGGATGGGGCTCTGAACAACCTGGGACAGTGGAAGGTGTCCATGCCCATGGCAGTAAAGATAGAAATGAGATGAACTTTCAACCCTGGACAATTTGTGATTCTGTGGTGATTTCCATCCCCTCCAGACCCTCCATTATTTGGCACTGTGACCATGTAATTTGGTGTTGACCATGTCAAACACAAGAAATGGGGAGCATGTCTAGAAATTCCACACATTAACCACTGAGACCAAAACATGCAGGTATAATCTTAGCTATACTTCATGAGCATTTTCCATATGTAAAGAGTTCTTTATAGAGAGTGACTGTAATCCACAAGTTTGTACCTCTACCTGATGCCACTGGATCTGTTCCCATCACTAGAAATGAATAGTGTCCACTGACTGCAGTATTTCCCATTCCATTAGGGAACTGCCTGTACAAAACTTATTTATGTATTTATCTCTCCTTCTCAGACTTTGCTCTACCCTCCTCACACCCAACTCTCAATGGACAGAAGACAGCAAAATCAGCAAGGGACTCTTTTTCAGCCTACAACAGCAAATACCTCACTGTTCCGCATAACCGGACTTCCTGGCACAGAAGCAGGACCAATGGAGCTCTTGAAGCATCTGTGGTGTCCTACAGAAGTTCTGTAAGTAGGGTTTCATGTTCATTGATCTACCTCAAGTGCATTTGGGATTATGAAGAAGCTTGAAGGAGGGTGAGAAAAGCAGGATGTGCTCTCCTGTGTGTTGGTTAAATCAGAACAGGGAGAAGAATCTTTATGAGGAAAGTGATACCTTAGCCTCGGGTGCTTCACTTGTCTCTCTGTGTACAGCAAGAATTGATTTCTGCAGTTTTAATCGCACCAAAATTTTCTTTATTGTTTACTTTAGCAAAAATCCCTCAGAGCTCTTACCCCCAGTGACTGAAAAGATCTGCAGGTTGATCACTAAATCAGGTGGGCCTGTGCCAACCCTGAGCCAGCTGTGCCCAGGTGTTAGTGGGGGCTGGACTGGATTGATTCCCAGTGGAAGTGTGGTGTGACTGCAGTGTTCAGAAGAGAGCCATCATTAGAGAAGACATCTCTTGGGATGTAGTTGTAGTGATATATTTGCTATCAGACCACTAGAACAAAATCATCATGAAATGCTGATCCTACCTTCCCATTTTCTTATTCCTTGCTGTGATGGCTTCTTTTCTTGGAAACATCAAGAAGCAGTGAAAGCAAGACCTCAGCTGGTAATTTAAATCACTGTTTCTGACTTTTACAGTGGCTATGAGAGGGGAAGAAAGAAAGATTATGATAGTTCTTTCAAAGATATTTTTGAAATTGTGACTTTTTGTGTTCCTCCCTAAAAAAGTCTGCTTGTGCCAGAAAGTCACATGGTAAGGCAAGCAGTGCAAATGTAGGGGCAGGAAATGTCTTTAGTGAAATCTGTGGGAATTTTGATTTGTTTTTCCTGAATTGGACACCAATAATTATGGGGATGGCACCTTGCTGTCACGAGTGAGGAAAAGAGTCCACAGAGAGGGAGAGGAAGTCACTGCTGACTCTCCTCCTCCCCTGTGTAACTCCAGCAACCCCAAGTGTTGCTATGGTGCCCTCTCAGGTGGCTGGGATGTGGCAGGTGGCTCCACACAGTAACAAACAGGAAAACCTCACAGTGATTTTCACATTCTCCAACCTCCTTCTTCCTTCTCCCACTTCTTGTCCGTGCTTCTTGTTTCTGCCCACACTCTCCAGTAAGGGAGGAGAGGATGCTCAGAGCTCATCTTCTCTAGAGCCAGCTAATGCATTGCCTTGTGCCAGTGACCTGCTGGTGGTGACATCATTCCTTCTGTGCTGTAGAGCCTAAAACTGTCTGGGAGGGACACTAGAAATCTGCCTCGGGCTTTTCCTCGCTGGGGCAGAGATGGATCTGGGAAGTTTGCATGGGCTGCCTGTGAGTACTACATGAAAATGTATCTAATCAGGAAATGGGGAGTTGCAATAAAATGCTGTCTCACAAGCAGTTTTGTATTCTGCCACAATGTAGTGCTGAGTGTAATTTTGGATGTGCCTAAAGGGACTGTATATATACTTTAGACATGAAGGGTGTGATAAGTGTGATGTGCAGAACAGATTATTCAGTGGCAATTTTGTGAAAGGATGAAGGATGTAGCATGCATGTAAACCTGAGGTTTATTTAGTGACATGTTGACTGAAAGCTACTTTGTGGGAAACTAAGTGAATCAAAACAATGAAAAGCAAGAATCTGGTGGTGTTGATGAATATTGTAATAGGCACATTTGCATGATGCATTCATATATTTGTGTTTTGTTAGCAAAGAAGATTAATGACATACAGCAGTGGTTAACTTTGCATTAAGCACTACCGGCACATGTAAGGAAGGGGAGAAAAAAAGAGAAAGAAACCTTTGACTGGTACCTGTCAAGATTTTGCTTGTACAGTCACCTATGGGTGACTATACAGTTCCTATGGGAACCATAAATGTTTGGAATTAGGTTATAGGGTGATTGCTTTGGATCAGGTTGACCCTTTATTTTATCTTTTTCCCCCATCTGGGGAAACTGGCTGGTGTCATTCCAGTGAATAACACTCTTGAGAGCTTTCTGAAGGGCTTTATACTGCAGCATTGTGCTAGAAATGGTGGCTGGAAACAGTTTGGAAAACTCATGGGCTGCCTTAATGAACGGGAAGTGCAGGTGAATGCCTCAGTGCCAGACATCCACATGAATGCTGTAGAATTCCCATCCAGGCTGGGGAGTGATAGCAGGATTAGAGTTGGACCTGAATCCCAGAAAGGTTCTGAGAGGGAGATTATAAAGCAGAGATGGTCTAAGGGCCTGAGTGGATACAACGTGGTTAGTTTGAAGAATTTTAGCTATGGATTCCCCTTTTCAGTGTTACTGGTTAGTCACACAGTCTTTTCACATGTTAAAATACAAGCTAGCACCTCAAGCCCTTCATGGGGCATATCCTTTCTAATCCCTGGTATTTTCCAAAGTGTTTCTGTCCAGCCCTATCTTCTGGACCTTGAGCCACATTAAAGATATTTCTCCCATTCTGGCTAAGATGATTTCTTCTCTTCCAACACCATTTTTGCTTTCCCTTCCCTGCCTGCTTTGCTCCACAGCACATGGCACATGGCCTGTAATGTGATCCTTATTCTCACGCTTCTGTCCCCTTTCAAAATGTGTGTGTTGTCTCCCCTTGGTCTGTGCACCTGCAGAACAGGGCGATGGAGTTGGGGTGCGCCTCTGTACTTGTTCTTCTGTAGGCATCCCATGTTGGGGTAAAATAAGCGGTCAGGGGAGCAATGAAGTGAGATTGGTGCACGAAATTAGTATTTGCAGGTCATACCTGGATTCTCTGTGGCTTTCTGTGCTCATGTGGAGATAGACCCCCCTGCTGCCTGCCTGGGCTTTTCTGCTTTCTTGCCTGTGTGACTCCTGTGTTTCTCTCCCAGATTATCAACAACTACGTGGAAGGGACCCAGGGAGGGGCGAGGGACAGCGCGTCCCCGAGTGGCCTGCACTTCAGGGACAGCAAGAGGAAGGTCGACTATGTCTTGGCCTACCACTACCGCAGAGGCCTGGCGCAGCACGCGGCCTCCCCGGCGCCGCGGCGCGGATCCCCCTCCATGGCCCCGGTTTCCAACGGAGGCACCGGCAAAGGCCGAGCTGAGCCCCAGCAGCAGCAGCAGGACGATGGCCAGCGAGCCCTGCGGGGGTGGCCAGGGCTGCCAGGGATGGACGTGGTGGAGCTCAGCCCGCTGGATGCCCTGGAGGAGGAGAGGCGGCTGCAGCGGGAGGAGTATGAACAGAACCTGCTGGAAGCAGGGCTGGAGATCGAGAAGGACCCAGAGGTAAGAGGGGGAGAGTGGCGCTTCGTACATCGGGTGTCCTGGTGGATAATGGCACTTTGGATGGCCGAAGTACAGTGTGAAGCTGAGAAGGTGGGCAGGGTGTGTTTGTTTTGCTTGGGCCTTTCTGCCTGAGAAAGATGTGCTTAATGTAGTGTTGAGTAGCAGTTTCAATCTTGCTTCAGGTGAAAATGTCTTTCTTTATCTAAATGTTCTTATGACATGTACCAGACATACTTTTCTTACCAAAAAACCCTAACAACTTGAATATTGCTAAAATGAAGGAAATATCTCTTAAGTAATTTGCTGGAACACTGGTAAGACATTTCATATTTCTTCACAATATTTTCAGTGTGACTGTCAGCTTTCTTGTCAGCCATATAAATAAGTTTTGTGTCCCTTCTTCATTCCACCCATGGAATGAGCAGCTCCTATGCTTTGACAGAAGATCCCAGGCTATGATGTTTTTATTCTCCCACGTCTGTGATATTGGGATGGCGCTGTGCTCACGCCAGCTGGGAGCTGTGGTTATTTCTCTTGGCTGTTGCCAGTCAGTCAGCTGAGCACAGGTCTTCCAAATCCCCCGTTGTTGCAGTGAGCTCTGTGCTATCCCTCTGCACCCCTTTGAAAGCCATAGATACTTATGTCCACTGAAGGGAAATCCCTGCTGAGTTCTGATTTTAGGTACTCTGTTGTTCTTGACACCAAATTTGAGAGATGTAGAGCTCCTTTTTGTACATGCTGAGAACTTATAGCTTGTTTTGCTTCCAGTGCAACCAATCAACACTTCGAAAATGCGGAGAAAATCACAGGCTGAATCTGAAAATTTGAGACTGACTGGCTTGGCATAGTGTATGCATGTTAAATCACTGGCAGGGGTAGAAAGAAATAGAACAGTGTTTTGACCCTTAACATTTTCCTTGCTTAATTTTCTGAGTTGCAGATGGCTCTGGGTTGTATTTCACTGCACAGCCTGGCTGGGCCATCCTTGCACTGAGCAGAAAAAAGTGATCTCAGATCTTGATTCTTTTATGCTGCGCCCTGGGGTTATGGTTCAGTACATGACCATCTTACTGCTATGATTTTTATAACCAAATTGCATAAACCCCGGGAGAATAGCTGTTTTTGGAGACCCCTTTCAGTTCTGAATTTCATCAGAACCCAGAAAGTCAAGCAGGAGATTTGGATTTGATTAGTTCACTCATTACTTACCCTAAGTCCAGCTGGATACAAGTTCTGGTTTTGTGTCCTTCCAAGTGATGACACATGCTCTTAAATAATATACGAAGTGATAAATGATGTCATAAAATGTTGATCAAAACCCTCCTTTTTGTCATAGACTTCACTGTGAAAAGAAAAAGGCTTTTTGTAGATGAACTGGGAAGTTCACAGGAAATTGTTATCATTTCTTTTATGCAAAAAATGAATTGATTTTGTAAATGACAAAAAGAGCTATTCCATCACTTCTCTAACTGTGTATGTACAGTCACCCCTGTCCCCCACCCTCCTCCTGTCCTTTCCCAACACACCATCAAAAGGGGAAAGTGTTTTCCCTTCCAGAATCTCCTGAGAAACTGAAAGGGACTGGAAGGACTATGCCTTATTCTTTTTTCTTCCCTCCCCATGACCTGCGGCTTTTACTTCCTTTCCTTTTTCTCACTTCACTGATTTTTTCTTCTGTTAGTTAACTCCAGTTGGAACATGCTGAAGGTTCTGCCTGTTTTCTTGCTGTGAATTTTGTAGAAAATGCTGATTAGGCACATGTGAAAGGCACAGCTGTCCTTATATGTGGATTAAAATTGTGCGTTGAGTTGATCTGAGAAAAACTTCTGCTTTTAGTCCTGGGAAAAAAGTGTGTCTATAAATTCATTAAATGAGAACAGCCTTAAAGCAGCATTTTTATTTTTGTATAGCAAAGTGGAGTTTCAACTACTACATTTCCACTGAGCTATGCTGAACTGAATGTTTGTTTGGTGGAGGTTTTTATATTTGTTGTTTGTTTCAGTGCTAATGTAAGAAACTGATTTTTATTCATATAAAAATACTGGAAGTTGTGATATATTCTCTAATGTATAGTCTGGACCATGTTTTAAGCTAAGCCTGATCTGGCTGCAAAGGTAAATGTTAGAGGGATTCCACTTTTGGACCCTTGGAGCAGGTCTTGATTTCTCTGCCTGACATAATCTCCCTATGGATTTGTAAGAAAATCCACTAATTTAAGAATGATGGGATGTCCTGAGTCAAAGAATTGTGGAATAGTTTGGGTCTACCATCCTCCCAGAATGTGGGAGTTCTTTTAGAAGTTGCTTTTGTATGCTGAAACCTTTTAGACATCAGGAAGTTAATCTCTAGGAACACAGGATAGAACTGCAACAATTTAAAAATCTTTATTTCTGCAGCTATCTCTTTTTGGAAAAGTGGGAATTTCCATGATGTTAATATGTTTGCTAATACATGGCATTATTATGATTGCTATATGTTTGATAAATAGGGATAAACACCTTTCAAATTTATATTGTCAAATGTGTAAAAGAAGAGAACAAGAGAAAAATGATGTATAATTTGTATGTGGAGGGAGGCATATTGCTGTTTTTGAATTTGTGGAAAATAGGCAAGACTATGAACTGTCTCTATTCACCCAGGTATTATTTGTGAATTAAGGAATTTGTGACAACATTTTCAACTTCCTAATAACTTTCTATCATTTGTTATTGCTTTCCTTGAGAGAAATTTTCATTTCTCTTAATACAACATTCCTGGTTTTTGTTTGTTTGTGTTTTTGGTTGTTGTTTTTTTTTGGTGGTTTTTTTTTGTTTGTTTGTTTGTTTTTGTTTTTTTTTCTCCCAGTTTCTTTGGCTTTTCCATTTGAGATTTTTTTAAAAATTATTTTCCTGTTTTTAAGCTGAGATTATGTCTTGCACATCTGAGACAAAGTGCACAATAAGAATCTTGGGCATGGAGTTGCCCAAAAAGGGCAATAAATACCATGGATATCACAATTATGGTTGTTGTTTTTTTGTGTGGTTTTTTTGGGGTTTTTTTGGGTTGTTTTTTTTTTCCTTTACCTTTCTTGTTGCTTTGTTTCTCTTTGTTTTGTTTTTGTTTGTTTGTCATTTGTTCCTGGGGAAACTGATTATTGTGTTTCACCTAATTTGAAACCAGTCATTCCCTTAAATTTGAATTTTACTATTGCTTTAATGACTGCAAATGCACATTTTCAATTAGTATTATGTATGGTAAGGCATAATAGGTATGGGATAAAAAGACACTGGAGATGTGCCTTGGCATTCTGACAAAACTGGATCATTTTGGAGCATATTGGAAGTGAAATGTACTTTGCTAAGTAGCAGTTGGGAAAGGAAATATTATTTCAAGGGGAAGATGATGACAATTCTAAACCGAAGTATAAATTATCCTCCAAGAAGCTCATCTAACCTCAATTTTTGCGCTAGTATTGTTTCAAAAAAGTCTCATTAAACTCTCTTGATTGCATTACACTTGAGGGGAAGGAAGTCCTTAAGGTCTACAATGCTGATATTAATATTACTGATGATTAAGGTTGTGACTGGATTTTTCTGCTTGTTATTCCAAGGCATATTTTTGAATTTTTGTGGAGAAAAATCCACGTAAACTCAAAAACTGAACCAGCCAAACAAACCTCCCAACACCTCCGCAGCCTGACCCAAACAAAAGCTTATAGTGCTGCAGTAGATTTTATTTATGGGGTTAAAATGCAGTTTTGTTGAGCTAAGGTGCTCCCTATTTTTCAGTAGAAGGCTTGTCTCCTGTGAGCTGTTAAGGCAAAAGTGTAGCCAAAATGATGTCACGTATATTGCTTGATACAGTAGTAATTAAAATCCTGAGAGAAGAAATAAAATTATGATTTTTTTTTACAAAATCTACCAATGTGCTCTGTGGATACTCCCAGGAAAACATCTCCTGCCCTTAGTACATGTGAGACACCTTGCAGGCACTCAGTGTGGACATTGTAGTTGCCTGAAAATATTAATTCATCCAAAGTGCAGAGGAGAGCTTAAAAGTAGCTAACATTAATTTTAAAAGGTATGGAAATTTAATATGAGTCCTAGACCCCTGTTAATGAATGCCTCTAGAAGCCAATGAGAATGCAAACAGAGTAATGGAGCATTGGAAAAAGACTGGAGTCTTTTGTGCTGTAGGTCTTTGGACTTTGTGTTTCAGTCTCTCAGCACTCAGAACAAGGCAGTGCTTCTTTGGGGAGCCAATTATATAAATATTTGATGCATATTTTTCAGCGACTCTGGTTACAGAAGCATTAATTAGCTAAAACATGTTCTGCTCTTATATGTTACTTATATGGGGCTGAAATGTGATACACAGCTCTTATAAAATTAAAGTTGAACAGGCAAGGCAAGGTTTTCAGTGGTAGTGAAGTGAACGTGATGAAAATATTGGCATGTTGATTAACTATTTAAGAGGAAATTATGTCTCAATTTTAGACAGGATTTTGAAGTAGTCCCATAGGATTTAAGTGTGATTAAATCAGCATTAAAATAATGATCCATAATAAAAGATGGCTAAATAGAATGGCTGTGCTGTCAAAGCTCAAAATCCATATTATGAATCCTGCTTTTTTTTTTTTTTTTAATGACTGTGTTGTGACTTGAATAAATGAATGGGCAGATAGACTCACTCTGTGTATTTTAATTACCATCCAGATTCTTGGTGCTCAGCTATGAGGTACCTTAGTAAAAATGTCTTCCAAGAGATATATTTTCCAAGAGAAAATTGAAAAGATGCACCAAAATCATGTATGTTTTTTTCAATAACATTTATAAAGCTCTTGGGTAAGCAGTGACAAATGTCATCAATTGTCTGCAGACTGGGAAATGGAGTCATCCATACTTTGAATTTTAGATGAAGGTAGAATAGGGCTTTATATGCTGACCATATTTGCAATGGGATTTGGGCCAGAGGCACCCTGATTTTACATATATATTTTAACATAATGCTGTTTCTAGCAGGCTTGCCTGGTGGAATTGGCCAATAGCCTCCCAAATTAATGTTTTAATTTCTTTGTGTCCCGCGCTGAGTTCTGTCGCCTGCTGGGAGAACTGCTTCAATTCCTACAAACTGCCCACAGGGCTCTCGTGCAGCTCTGCTGGGGCATGGTGGGGAGAACTGGACCCTTGCAACGTGCCCAGAAACAAAATCAGCTGCTTAGCCTGTTCACAAATGATTCCCTGAAAACATATTTTAATTATCAGCGCTCTCATTTGCAGCAGAGGTTTTAATGTGCAAATTAAATCCCTGGGGAGGGTTCTTCGGAGGGTGACACATGAAGCCCTGAGGGATGTGATGCTGCCACAGTGCCTGCAGAGGAGGCTTGGAGTCTGAACAGTGATAATTTCTCCAAGGCATTTAGGCCAGGAGCTTCATGAAAAGCAGCTTCATGAAACGAAAGTAGTCAAAATAGGGAATTTGGCCCTGGGGTTTGTTGCTTTTCTGAGCTATTAAATGACAGCAGTCACTCTGCTGGTGTTGGGGTGAGATGTTGGGTGAGGACTGCCCCAACCTGCAACGCCCGATGCACCTTCACCTATTCACAGTAAAAACAAAACAAAACAAAAAAATCCAAAATAAAACATAACCCCCCCCTCCTGAATTTCAGGGTTTCTTTTGTAGGGAAAACGGGACTTACTTTGCTTTCCTGGCCCCAGGCCACTGCTTACTTTGTCTCTAGCAGCAAACAGCCCTGCAGATATCTGTGGTGCCAATGGAGTGCTAACTACTGAATTTCTGCTGGTTGAGTAGTTGTTCTGTGATTTCACTATGTTCTTTAGAGGCATTGCTGGTTAGCCATGAATTCACACATTGTGGAAAATCCTTTGCCTAAATCAGAGCCACCAAGAACTCTGCTTTAGAGCACATGCAACACTGTATATGTGTCCCCGTTTTCAAGACGTTGCTTTTATACATATATACATTAATTTATGTACTGGTTCATGTTGTAGATATAAAGGATCTGCACTAAGACAGTGGCTCTCTCTTCTTACTATTTTCTCTTCTCTTTTCCCCTTCTGCCTGCAATAGGACAATTTTAAAGGCATTCCATAAGGTGTCACTCTGCCTTCTCAGATTCAGGGGTGGATTCCAGCAGGGAAAAGGCTGGGGGGAATCTCACAGTGGAAATTAGTCCTTGCAGCATTGGACTGTCTTATGGGGAAAAAAAGTCACTAATGTTTGTATGTGTGGGGAGCGAGGGGGTGGAATTTGCTGTCTTTTGGCATATGCAGGGAAAGGTAATGTAAATAATGACTCAGTCTTGTGGGATCCTTGTGTGTTTTGAGCTCCTCTTGCTTTGCTGATAACTCTAATGGCTGTGTGTGTCATTCTGCCCAAATCTGAGTTACCATAGTGTCGTGTTGATCGTGACATTATGCTCCATCAGGGAAGCAATACTCTTCCAGGAGGTGAGACACTGTAAGGAAGGAATGATCCCATGTAGGGAAGAAATGTCCCAAGATATTTTACATCGCGCACACTTACAAATGCCATATTGTACCTCAGAAGGAGGCATTTTGGAGCGAAAACTGGATTCAGGATTTTCAATGTGAACAGTGGAGGGGTCTTTTCAAGAAAGAAAACCCTAGTAATTTCCCCATAGTAATCAGAACACCCTCAGAACACAGCTCAAACTGTTTCTTAAAGCCTTTGCAGACCTAAGTTCTCAGTAGGGCCAGAGTTCCTGTGGATGAGCACAGATTTTGTGGGGGGAAACTGTCAAAGAGGGAGAGATTCATTAACTGTCCCACACAGCCACATCCTGAAAAAAGAGAGGAAAGTGATGTACAAGTCACAAGTTGTCATCAGATTGTGTTCAAAGTGTCTTTCCTGGCCATTGCAAGGTCTATTAAGTCACAGGATAAGGCAGATCAGCCCTATAAGGTCATTGAGACAAAAGTAATTTCTCAAAGATTGTGTCCCTAAGGAAGGTCCCTGGAAGGCTCTTCCACCCTTTCAATGTGCACACTCCGGTTAGTGGGACCTAGGAAATTTCATACCATGTTTTTTTGTTAAATTAGGGGTACTTTCATGCTTTTGCAGTGCAGCAAACCCACTGTGGTGCCCCAGAGTCCTGGCAAGCCTCCCTGCTTGTCACAGGTCCCTGTGAGTTCACTGGATAGTGTTTACTCTCTGCCTGCAGTGGCACTGCTCAGCTTTCAGAGGTCAACGAGTGGAACCTGTTTCACCTCACCGGTGCTTGACCTGCTCACCTGCCTCTGGCCTCTGCATATTCCCCTCTGTCCCCTCCCTCCAGTCTCCTGCAGGGCTGCTCATCTTGGCCACCACAGGGTGCTCCATTTCTGTCCATGGTGCTCTTTCCCCAAATCCTGTGTCCTGTTCTGATTACAAAGAGGAAATGGCTTTTTTTTTTTTCTCTTGAAAACACTCTCCACTGTTCACGTTTAAAGTCTTGGAAATCCTGCCGCTCCTCCATGTCACTCCTCCATGTATCTTTCTCTGGTTGGTGTGAAGGCAGCCCTTCACCCTTGCCTGCCGCCCATCAGCTGCCATCACTCACAGGCCTATGAGAAGTCACAACACCCAAGACATCTTGATGACCCCTGTGGGTCCCTTTCAACTCAGAATATTCCATGAACTGTGATCCTCTCCACTGAGAAAATCCACAGCTGGGACAGCTGGACATGCAGACTTCATACTTCCCAGCTTAGCAACTTCTCTGCAAAGTTTCTTTCCTCCTTTATTCACTCCTGTTTCAAAGCTGTCCTTAAGAAACTGTTCACCCAAAGCTGGCCAAGTTCAGCTTCAATGATGTACCAAAGTTTGCTCATTAAAGGACTTGCTTTACTTCTCAGCTGATGTGTTGCAGGAGGCACCTGAGAGCATCACAGTGACGACCTAAGACACAGCTTTCCCCACAAGGGACCCTGAGTTGTTTTTCACCTGTGAGCCACAGGTCACAAGTGACTCTCCTGGAACGTATTTGTTAGTTTAGGGATGTTTTGTCACATCTGGCCACCGACTCGCAAATCTCTTCACAGAAAAGTCAGCACAAAGAATGCTTTTACCAAGATCCAGCTGTAAATTGTTGTTAATTTCCATCTCTTCATAATGCTCAGACTCTCTGGCAGGATAAACCCCTCATATAAGGTGACTTGCTGGATGATGTTATTAAAGATAGCTCATCACAGTATTTAAAAGTAGGTGTGGTTTTATAATAAAGTGATTGGCAACGTTCTGATAGCAATTCTGTAGTCATGCACTGTGCTTGTAGCAATTCTCCCTTCCATTTTTTTATAAAAAGATGCAAATGTAATTTGAATGTAAACCCATTGAAATGTTAACAGTTTTGTTAATGTTGTAAAATTTTAAGTACCATGAAAGACTAATAGGTAGCTCTAGAATGTATTCCTTCACTTGTACATGTCAGTGGTAATTATCAAAGATAATAATTGGTATATAATTACAGAGCACTCCAGTGTAATTAAAACCACACTAAAAAGTGTGGCCAAGGAATCATATATCAAAAGCTGTAAGCTGAGTCCAGGAATTGAGGCAGTGGGTGTCCTCCTGATACCTGGACTCTCATAAACAGATGGGAAAGTAGAAGAAATTAAAGAGGCAGAATCAGAATCCCAGGATGGCTCAGACTGGAAGGGACCATGGGTGGCTCAGCTGGTCCCACCTCCCTGCTCCAGCAGGGCCATCCCAGAGCAAAGGGCACAGGATTGTGTCCAGATGGTTCTGGAATGTCCCCGCTGAGGAGACTCCACAGCCTCTCTGGACAATCTGTTCCGTGCCCGGGCACTGCCCAGGGAAGAAGTTCTGCCTCAGGTCCAGGTGGAACTTCCTGGGCTCAGTCCCTGCCCGTTCCTCTGGTGCCATTGCTGGGCCCGGAGCAGAGCCTGGGCCCTGCTCGGAGCCCTCCCTGCTCACAGGGACACCCAGGGCTGAGGGCCCCTCTCAGCTGGGGCTCCTCTCCAGGCTGGACAGCCCCAGCTGCCTCAGCCTTTCCCTGCCAGAGATGCTCCAGGCCCTGAATCATCTCCGCAGCCTCCGCTGGCCCCGCTCCAGGAGCTCCCTGTCCCTGCTGTGCTGGGGAGCCCAGAGCTGGACACAGCTCTCCAGAGGAGCCTCCCAGGGCCGGGCAGAGGGGCAGGATCACTCCTGAGCTGCTGGAATTTTCTTAGTACAGACCTAAGGGCTCTTTCAAGTACTATCAGGACAAGGTAAACTCCTATTGCCTGATACTCTCCATATCCAGGTGCCTGTATGCAGACACATTTTGTATAGTCATTATAAAGGGGTAGGTGCCTGTGAAGAGCAAAGTTCATCCTCATTCTCAGATGCCTGCTCAAAGGAATGACAGGAGCTTGAGGAGCTGCTGTTACCTCCTGCAATTGCTGAAGTGAAGCCTGGAAGTCTGGCAGGACTCATATCTGTGTCTTTCTTCATGTCAGTGCCAAAACTGCTGTGAAATGACTTTTAGAAGGAGTAACTGTAGTTAAATTTAAAATGTTAAATACATGAAGATAGAGATAGGAATCAAACCTAACTAGCCAAAAACTATCATGGGACTGAAGGTATTTTTGGGCATAGAACCTCCAGTTCCCATGTTCTTGCCTGGTATCCTATCTGGGTTCTTTTCAGTTCTGGTTTCCAGTTCTATTTTCATCTCCTTTACTGTTGAACAGAACACAGCAAAAAAGTGGACGTAAAAACCACATGAATGCTAAGTTGTTTCACTGGAAAATGGGTTCTCAAGTCCTACAATTCCAGAATGGTTTGGTTTGGAAGGTACCTTAAAGACCACCTCATTCCAACCCCTGCTATGGGCAGGGACACCTTTCAGTGTCCGGGGTTGCTCAGAGCCCCATCCAGCCTGGCCTGGAACACTGCCAGGATGGGGCAGCCACAGCTGCTCTGGGTAATAAATATGTGAAAGCATTTGTGTGAAGGGGAATGAGAATGAAAAATGGGAAGTTTTCCTTGGCAGCATGTCTATATTTACCTTTACACTTATTTCCCACAACTGATAATCTGCTTCCCACAGCTTCTGTTCTTAAAATGTTTTTCTTTTACCTGCTCACACCTGATGTAAATTTTCAGCTTTTCTTCCTCCCAAGAAATTTGTTCCTTTTTTCTGCCACTTGCCTGTAACATTGACAGCTGTATTTATTATAGATCACATTTTAGAAAGTATAAAACTTCAGTTAGTAATCATATACAAATACCTATTAAATTATGTAGATTTTTTTTGTTATTAAATTACTTAACAACCTATTCTGTTGGTGGCAAGAGGTGCATTACTGACATTAATTTCCTATTATTTTTCTCCAGAAGTCTGGGTTAGACAAGTGCATTATGATTACATGTTGATATATTGATATATTAATTGCAGGCAGAATAATTAATTATCCTGGCAAAGTGTACTGCAGTGGAAATGGAATTTTGAAGAACCCAAATGGTGTTTACTCCTTTGCTGGGGGCAGGAGGAGAAGCTTTGAACACCAGAGCAGTTTCTCTGGAAGGGCAGTGTCCAAGCAGGGGTTTCTAATTTTGTTATATATAACTGTATGTATGTATGTATGTATGTATGTATGTATGTATGTATCTATCTATCTATCTATCTATCTATCTCTATATCCTCTATATAATTTATATCTATATTTATATCTATATATCTATATATCTGTATATCTGTATATCTATATATCTATCTACATCTATCTAATCTATATTGATATCTATCTATATCTATATCTGTGTCTATACTAATATGTGGAATTAAGGGGAGTTAAGGCATTTTTTTAGCCTTCCAGAGTTATGCAAACCTGTGTGTGTTTGTGCTTTTAGTCCAAAAGGAGCATTACAAATAGCTGCATTTTTTAAAAAACCATCTCTATAAATATTTGAAAAGAGCTAACACATGTTGCAAATATTTAGTTAACAGTCTTTGTTAGAGAAAAATTTGAGAAAGCTCTGAAATCATAATATCTTACCAGTATTAGGGGTCATTTTATATATGTGTGAATGTCCCAGTTGAAACCTGCTTTAGCCAAAACATCTGTTCAGCTATCTGCAATTGATGTGTGAATTTCTTGGCAAAAGCCCCACTCAATATTTATAATAGTGAACGCTAAATTTAAAGTTATATTTTTAATGTTTTCCCATCATGTGCACCAGTTATATAACCAGATCTGGATCTGTGTGGTTACTGCTATTTATACTACTGTTGGGGTTTACAACAGATGAGGTTCCAGCTCAGTTATTCAGTGATCCAGTTATTCAGTTCTGAATAAACACAGAAAAAAAAAAAAAGAATAATAATAAAAAAAGGATGGATTATGTATTACCAAGATGATAATTTGTGTATAAGAAGATGGAACAAAGTAACCAAGATAAATTGAAGTAGGAATATAAAGTGATATGTGCTGTCCTCTTAAACTTGTGCGAATGAGACTTTGATCTGACCTTATAACTTTATGATGAGGATAGCACAATGCATTTAAATTATCCTTGACCACAAATGGAATATTTTTGTAATAGAAGTGCCAGGATGGATATGTAGTAATGACAGGCAATGGCAGAATTTTCTGTATTGTTTCTTTAGCAAGTTAAAATATGCATCTAATTTTTCATGTCTTACTCTCCTAATTTCTTTTCATTTGCTAGTTACTGCTTCAATCTGATAATTTTTTCCTTGCTTTTCTTGCTCCCAGTTTTGCAGTTTGAATGTCTCATCTCTGAATACCCTCCTTACTGCATGGCAAGAACCAAAAGCATTTTGTGATCAGTATTAAACTGATACTGATAGATAGAGTTGGTCATGCCCCCTGCAAAGGGATCCAAGTTTTGCTTGAGACATCTCTATTTACTGAAGACAGACAAAACAAGTGTGTGTGTGTGAAATAAAAAGACCAAAATAACCCTTCCAACTTTTTCCTTTTAATCTCTGTCCCCGTATATTGTTTGTTTTAAACTTAGTGATGTTACTTGAAGTGTGATCACACTGAACGGTTCAAGTTTTTAGGTGATGCCAGGCCAGAGGACAGAGAATGCTGTGGCAATGTGTTATATGGATGTATCCTGAGGTCCTTTCTCAAGCAAAGAGTCTCTTAAGTCCTCGGGAGAACAGGCTCCTGAGGCACTCAAAGCTTGGCATAAGAGTTTTATTCAAAAAAATCTCTTCCCGTACACTCTGTTTGTGAATGCTCCTTAAGTACCCTCTTAGTATGTGAGGTTAAGTGTGTGACTCCATCAGAGTTTTAAAACTGATGGCTACATTCTGCAGGCCTTAATAACAGTAGTATAAAGAGATTTTTGTTTTCCCCACTGCTTTCTGGAAGCTTTGGCTTGGCACTCATGAGCCATTGTCACAATGTACAGAAGGAACCACATTGGAGAGTAAATGGGTTATGTGCCATCGAGAGAAGGATTTGGGGTGACCTCACTGCGGCCTCTCAGTGCCTGAAGGGAGCCCACAGGAAAGATGGGGAAAAGCTCTTGACAAGGGCCTGGAGTGACAGGACAAGGGGCAATGGCTTCACACTGACAGAGAGCAGGGTTAGATTCGATATTGGGAAGAAATGCTTCCTTGTGAGGGTGGTGAGGCCCTGGCACAGGTTTCCCAGAGCAGCTGTGGCTGCCCCTGGATCCCTGGCAGTGTCCAAAGCCAAGCTGGATGTGGCTCTGACCAATCTGGGATAGAGGGAGGTGTCCATGCCCACGAGAGGGGGTTAGAACAAGATGATCTTGAAGGTCTCTTCCAATCCAGGCCATTATCTGATTCCGTGATTTAGTTTTTCTGTTGCTGATTATATCTTTCTCTAATTAAGTCACAACCTTAACTAAGCATCATGAGCTTGTGGCTTCATTGCTTGGTCTCTCTTTTGTAAGCTTCTAATGTTTAGCAGAAAATCATTATGGTAATAGAAGAGGAAAAATATGACAGAACCATGCAAAAAAAAAAGTTCAAAAATGTTCACTGTGATGTAATGTATATGTATATTTAAAGGCAGGAGTGCAAGCATTGTTACTATGGGATTTTGAGTGAGCTGATGTAAAACAAGCAAAAAGATTTATGAAAAATTACAAAATGCAGAGTACTTCTAATGAGACATAAAATGGATTTTAAAATGTGGATGATAGAAGGTACTTACTGCTATTAGTGTATAGCACCACATTTATTACAAAAACCTGGTGGTGATTTCCTGTAAATTTCAATCTGTGTGATGCCACCAGGATTGGAATAAAACAAATCTTACATTTTTTCCTTTCCAAATTCGTTTCCCTCATGGAATAAAACACTTTGGCATTGTATCAGGTTAATATTAATATTCTGTATTCTATCTGCTAATTATCTTTTTAATAATTGAAAGTTAATGGCCCACTTGACCCTTACATCTCTAGAAGTGATTTGTTCAGCTTTCTCCATGACTTGTCATATTTCAATGCCAAGCTAGTAGTAAAATCTCACTAAAATATTTTTATGTTGTGTGCTGTTGTGAAATGTATTGGAGAGCCTACAACTTTATAATGTGTCAAGCTCCAGCAAACATTGGAATTTTGGTGTTTGCTGACACCAAAGCAATTCTAGTTTATTCTTAGAATTGTAATAAAAAATTAAATTAATGTTTCATTTATATTGATTTGGCAACTGATTTTTAAATAATCCTCCTTTAATTTTAGTATTACAAATGAGCAAACTGGAACTTATATATTCTCACTGGCTGTTGTCTCCTTTTTCCATTGGCAGAGTGACTGACTTTATGGTGTTGGAGATGAGAACTAAATCCACAGAATTTAGGGCATGTAGAGAGCAGTACTGCCAGGATGAATGACAAAAGTGTGTGTTGTAATAGTTATTGTACTGATACCTACTGAGCACTTCCCTTTGGACCATATTTTTGGTGTATGGAGGCCTGGTTTTCAAAAGGGTTGATAATTCACATTCTGCAGAGATCACTGGAACGTGCTGGCTAATTAACGTTCTTGAAAATCTGATATTGTCCATTTACTGGCTGATTTCAGTGATTACCATGCTCCTGTGGGAAACTGTTTGGAGCCCTCATTCCACATTGGCAGAGGGTGCTGTGTTTCCTAGAGCTCCAGAAATATTCTAATACTGCAATTTCCATCCACGAGCAAGGCATTTCTTGGATGCTGAGTCCCATTTGCCAAGCTTCTCGTGCTCACCTCAGCTGCAACATTTCCAGCAACTATTAACCTCTGCTTGATGAATTGCTCAGATTTCGAGGCTGCTGCTGCTGTTCTTGCTGGCTTCTAATCATCTGCAGAGCATGCAAACACCCAGCTGGGCTTCTCAGCTCCACATTTCATCTGGAGCAGGCTTGTGCCTCCCTGGCTGGGAACTGATTCTCCAGGTATTGGCAGTACTGGCATTAAATGATCCTGTGGTGTGAGAGATTCCCTCAGTGCAGTACAAGGTCTCCAACAGCTGAAGTGGTAAAATGTTTAGGAAACAGCAGCAATGACACAAACTTTTGTGATGTTTTGACTCTGATGCTGTCCTGGTGACAGCTATGTTCAGTTCAGGTGCTTTCCCCATGGAATGCTTTTTGCCCACTTAGGAACATTGGAGGGATCTCTATCCCAGAATCTAGCATAGCTTCTTCTTATAATGTTATTCAGTTTTTGCACCCACAGGGAGGAAGTACTTCCCTGCTGCATTGATATTTATGTCCCTTTGTTGATTTGGCTTTGTCTGAGGCCCTGTAGTTCTTACTCTGAAAGAGACTCCAGGCAGTCTATCCGTTCTGCATCTCCTTATCACACAGGATTTTATAGACTGCCACAATAACTTCCTCAAGTTTCCAGAACAGAAGGTCCCAGTGATTCCTATGTAGACACCACAGGAAGGCTTTTATGGGTTCTCTGAGTCCATTTTTGGTCTAACTTATCTCTTTGGAGGTGTGGAGGCAGAGATTAGGTGCACATTGAGTTCATGCTGTGGATACAGCTATGTTTGAATGGGGTCTTTTTCCAAGCCTTTGTACCTTTCCTAATAAAATGTAAGCTTTGCTTTATTTCTTGGCTCTTAGAAAATACTGAGCTGCTATTCTTCAAAGGATTTTCTGTTGCAATGGCACCTTGAGGTGTCATTAATTACCAGTAGGGCTGAAATCAGAGCCCAGCATTGTACATGTGGATCTGGATTTAACCCACATGTATTGCTTTATATTTATTTACATTGAGGGCTCTTTGCCGTTCTTCAGGCTCTTACAAAGCTTTTCTACAATTTTTCACAGTCTGCCCTGAAAAACTTCATCTGCTTTATCTTTCTCCAGGCCACTCAAGCTGATGTTGGATACTGCTAACACTGCAGAATCCCCTTACTGACTTTTATTTTTTTGTTTGTTTTGTTTTGTTTTCCAGCAGTGCAGGTTCTCCTCCTACTAAGTTTCTTGTTGTTTAACTGATTATTTCTCCACCCCTGGACCTGTTGCCTTATCCAAAATGAGTCACATGATGCTACTGTGGGACTGCCCCTGCCTCTCCCCCATCTCTCCCCGTTTGCAGTGAAGCTGTAGCTGTCCAGGGAGGTTTTGGATTCCCTGCCAGCAAACAAGCCAGCCCAGATACTTTGATTATCTTCATCTTAATCCCCTCCTAATCAAACCCCTGCAAACACAGCCAACTTTCCTTTTACTGCTACTGATCTTTGGAGAGAGAGACCTCGAAGGGCCACACCATCCTGGAAAAGCTTGTAGCCTCTGATTAGGAGAACACTCTCATTAAACTGAGCACATTTGTACCATCTGTTAACACTTTCAAACTATTTTTGCTAAGAATGAATTGAACTTTAAAATCTTTCAGCACAAAATTGAATCATCCCTTCATATGATTGTTTGTTAACATTCCAAATCAACTATGGAGTAATGAAGGAAGATTTTAAGGTGCTCTTCCTCTGTTTTTCAGATTGGGGTCCTAAATATTTTTGATTTGTTTCTTTTTTCTCCAAATCCCTTTTTTTCTTGAAATTGAGTTTGCTAGAGTGAGGGTTCAGTGTCTGCTTCATTAATCTCCCCACTGGTTCCATGCCTGTTATCTGGTCTAAAGATTGACTTCCATGATCTTGCTGCTTCATCTGGAAAATTGTTTAGGCTATAAATCTCTGAGCAGATTAGTGAGTCTCATTCCCTCAAGAGGAATTACATTTTGCCCTTTTTAATGTTAACTCTTTGGCCTCAAGAAGTTTGTTGATTTTATTATTGATAATAACATTTGCTATGATGTGTTCTACAGAATATTGGCTTATCTTTTAGCTAATTTGGCACTGACTGTAGCCAGGCCAGCTGATTATGTGATTTTCTGTTGACACTTCCAAAATACAGGAGGTGGTAGGGGGGACACAATCCTCCCTTCCTCTTTGAGGCAGTTTAATTTGGGTGGGGAGGCTTTCAATTTTATATTTTATTATTATTTATGGTATTCAATCTCAGAAAATATGTTGAAGTGGTAACAGGCTTTTGTAGAACAAATTTGTGTCATTGACATAGGAAAAATTTGAAGATAAAGTTATTGTAAATAATTAGGGATGATTTTGCTTTATGTTAGAAAATAATACTTTTTGTGTTGTAATGATTAGTGGGCAGAGATAAACATTTGGAAAATATTGATGAAAATGCAGTAACTTTTTAATCCAAAACTGCATATTAGAGAGAATTAAAATGAATTACAATCCTGACATATTTGTTACTCACTTGCATATAGATCCTCTTTTGAGCAGTGTAATAATGCAGAGGTCCATGCCTTTTTTTGTTTGTTTGTTTGTTTTGGTTTTGGGTTTTTTTGGTTTGTTTTATTTGGCAGATTTATCAATCTATTCTACATTTGTGCTTGAGTTTCTAGCAGCTCATTTTAATTCTGTTCCTTGCCATTAAAATTTTCTTCAGGGGAAGTGTGCCTGTGTTTTTAGGCTTCCTGTATCATCTTCCATTCAGAGACACTTCCTGTCTGTACATGAGTGGGAAGATTTTGGTTGGAGAGGTTGCAGTGCCATGAA
This sequence comes from Regulus satrapa, assembly GCA_013396955.1. NCBI lineage: Eukaryota > Metazoa > Chordata > Aves > Passeriformes > Regulidae > Regulus > Regulus satrapa. Next base: position 404,020 of record VWZN01005461.1, on the reverse strand, counting down.
GAAACATTGCAAAGGATGAGCTGTTTCATTCCACAGTGCTTTACCTAAGAAACTGAGCTTATATAGGTTTTTTTAGGTGTTGTGGCCAGATTTTTCATGACCAGGTGTTCTGTTCTATGCTTATGCACACGAATATATTCTTTAACTGTTTATGTTCATAGCTGGGAGTAAGAGAACAAGAGAAACAAGATATTTACACAATCACTTTTGGTAGAAATTAAGAAAGAGAAAAGCAAACTGTCAAAATGTGTAAATTATTACAGCTTTGCTTAAGGTCTTGAGCATGCTGTGTACCCATGCAGTGAGGTAAATATATACCCTGGAGAAATAATGAAAATAGAAGGGGGAAAGTTTAGCAAAGGTAAAAGTTCTACAGTTATTGGGAAGGAAAATATGAAAATTATAGGATGGATAATGTATAGCCATACTGTCTTGTTAGTTTATTCCCTTGTTTGAGCACTTGTCAATCTGTAACGTATTTATCTTCACCAAAGCCTTTTGATAGAGGGAAGTTTCACTGTCTTCATGGACTAAGAGGCAGAATTGAATTACCAGCCTAAAATTGTAGGATACAGCCTCTACTCCAAGCTCAGATGAGCAGGGAGTTGCTCTGGACTGACACATCCAAGTCAGGACATTCTGGGTGGTGTTGTCCCGCCTGGACCATTGCCCTGTGTTTCCTTTTCCTGGTGGGACAGGCCCACGCTGCAATTGGTCATGGACTGATTTTGTATCTTGGACACAACGCCTTAGGGACAGAAACACATGGTTTCACAGCTAGAAACTCAATCTATTTGGCTGAAAACAGAGCCACTTTTGCAGTCACCGCCTGCATCTGGCAGTGCTGTGTCATGCAATCCAGTGCTACTCGTGCTGGGGGCCAACAGCTCAGCACTTGGCTCTGCTCTTGTAAAATTAAGGTAAAATGAAAAAGGACCACAGTTCTGTGATTATAGCAAGAAATTGCTTTTTATTTGCACTGTCACATCACTTTGGTATTTGCCTTGATTTCCAGGGCTGGTATCAGGAGAGCAGACATTAATTTCGAACAATTGCATTTGCAGACGTGATGGATCCATTTGGTGATGGAATTAATGGGAAGATGATTACTTTTACTGAGCTAATAGGACCTATCTTTTCTTTTCCTCACTACAAACTGTTTCACTGTTGCTTTCCCAGTGTGACTACATTACTAAAAGTTGTCTCATTATATTAACTGGAGCCATTAAAATATTGCTGCTGGGTATTTTTTCTGTCTATGTAATAATCACTGAAGGATAAAATGTTTAAAGTTCAGTTATTTGGGTTTCTTTCTAAGAAGTTTACATGCTTCAGGTTTTCTGATTTATGCCTTTTCCATTTCCTATGCACATTAAAAAAAAAAAAAATTAGAAATATTTCCAGTTCCCTGGACTCCCTTAGACATTAGTTAATAACTTATTTTCAGCTTCTTTCTACCCTTTGATGTTACTTTTTCTTCCTGTTAAGATACACAGCAGAAATCTTTTTTCTTTGGACAAGGATTTAAAAATAACTAATTCTTTCATATATAAGTGTTTTATAAACTGTATTCATCAAATATGGAGTGATTAGTGATTTCATGATGAGGAAATGATGAGAAATGCTTACTAATCTGTAGCATTCAGCAATGAATTCTGTATTTGCAAAGTTCCTAGGAGCAGTGCACTCACCATAAAGAAAAAACCCCGGGGCTCCAAAATAAAATCATTGGTTTGGCCCTTTCTTGGCTTGATAGTGACTGACAAATCTGACACCTTTAGTACCATGTGATTTAGCTCATATTAAACATGCCCAAATAAATTTAGTTTTGCTTATTTATTCTTATCTAGCCATGTTTCAGAATGTTCAGCTTTCAGTAAAAAAAGAATAATCACTTTATCTATATGAGACCTTCTGTAGCTGTCATATATTTTTTGCTGCTGTGGCCTTGATGGTGATAAGTTTGCAATAAATCTTAGACTTCCAGCAGGTCCTAATGTGTTTTACTGTTAAGGCAGGAAAGACAGAAAAATTCTCCTTGGGAGAAATTTGAATTTTATTCAGACTATACATTTCTAGTCCAAGACAGAAAAAATTCAATATAGGCTGCTGTTAAAGTCCTGTTTTAGAATGCTAAGAATCATGATAAACTGAAAGAAATGCCCAATATATTTTTCTTCATGTGCTGATTGAAAAGTAAAGCAGACCTTCCAGATTTTCTTCCATTTGACTTTAATTCTTAGCTTTCATAATGAAATGGGAAAACAAAATTCAGCTTTAGAGAACAGAGAAGCAGCCAAGATATATTTATATCTTGAATAATTCTGAATGAATTTATTGAAAAACTTCCACTCTTGAAACTTATTGGAAGAACTCTGTAATATGGAATATAGATTTGACCGGGAAAAAAAAAAGGGATCGAGATCATGAGAGCGACAAATCTGTTTGTCATCTGCCTAGAAATACTTAGTAATTTTAGTAATATAATCAGGGAGTGCAGTGATAGAGACATGGAACAAGGCAGGGCCAAGGATAAAGTCCTGTGGGACATCAGCTGCAAGTGAAAAAGGACTTGATTAAGGAGGGCTGTATTAAATAACAAGTGAATGGTCTAACAAAAACAATGTTTGCCAGCACCACATGTTGGCTTAAGTGACACATCCAGAGTAGAATGAATCAGCAGGAATGATTCTGAGCATTCAAAATAGAAGACTGACAGCATTTTATTAGATCAAAGTGACGAGCATGTGCACAATTATAATTTCAGGTGATTAACCAGAGGACAGCAGTTAGGGGGTGTCTCCAGTAAACAGTGATAAATCCACTCTGGCAAGGAGAAAAGCAAGTTTTAACTTTTGGAGATGTTTGCAATGCAAGAAGCCCTCTGGGAATAAGTTAATTGAGCAGATCCTTGCCAGACATCATAAGGAAGAAAAAGGGCATTTAAAGACACCTGGAACTGCTGCAGGTGAAGCCTGGAAAAGTGGGGAAAGGAATCTTACCAGAGGAGTAGTCCTATAGGTTTTTATTTTGGTGAGCCCTTAGAAAGTGAGCTAGGTGGCTTGTCTCTTGAGCTATGATATTAAATTGATGGTTTCAAATTTATTTAAAAATTCTTAAATTAATTTGAATGTTAGGAAAACATGGGAGATGTGGTTCTAGTAATCCCAGGGTGAATATCCAGCAGCCCATTCAGTTCTGCAATTTTTGTTTACCATGCAGCAGGAGTCACCTAGTCCTGTTTTCCCTGCTTTATTTACTTTGCAATAACGTTTATTAAAATTATCTCAATTTCCCATCACGGGGTGATTTTTAAGTCTTTTGAAGATTTTTAATAGTCTGATTCCTCATCAGATATCATCAGATATCACTTCATGAACAGCACAACTTTCCAACTTACTTTTGTTCAAATATACAAGGGTTATATTCTTCATCTGCTCTTTTCAATCAAATGATTTGCCTAATTTTATTTGCAGTCTATGTAGTCACATGAGCCTGAGCTGGAAGCAACCAATTAGATCACATTGTTCTTCCTCTTGCCAACAGAGAATATAATCCCCCAGACAGGGACATGTGCTTGATTTTAGCCAAAAGCTCAGAAGAAGCTCCTGATCTTCACCCACTGAAATTTAACCTCTCATCTGTTATTAATCTATTTTCAGAAAATGATTACCAGAACATCTGCTCATGCCCAGTAAATTTTTCCTTCCTTCTCTTAAAGCCGACTTCCCCAGTGGACTGATGGAAGAGCAGCTCTTTAGCTCATTCTGCTCTTTAAAATAGAATTGGTCCACTGAAGAAATGTTAGCTGAAGGTGAGGGAGTGATTTTTGTCATTCATGTTGCACCCACAGAGGAAATAAGAGCAAAGTGATCACAATAATAATAGGATTTCCATCTAACTTTTGTTTTGTTTTATTTTTTAATCAGGAAGCATAAGGAAACATTCAGCAAATGCATGTTTGGGGTCTACATAGAGATAGAAGCAGCCACACAAAGAGCATTGATCTTAGTGTTAATCAAGCCTTTGAATCACAGAATCAGGGAGGTTGGAAAAGATCTCCCAAGATCTTCGAATCCAGCCTCTGACTGATCCCCCGGCCAGAGCACTGAGTGCCACACCCAGTCATTCCTTGGACACCTCTAGGGACGGGGATTCACCACCTCCCTGGGCAGCCCCTTCCAACACCTGAAAGTGAAGGCATTCCTCCTGAAAGTCTTCTTGTGTCCACTTCCATGTCCTTCCCTAAAGGATATGGTCTGACAATCTGTGTTCAGGAGGATGATGGCAGAGGAGAGTTTGCAGGAGGGCTTTGAAATCTGAGAAAGCAGGAGCTGTTTGGGTTTTTTGTCAAGGAAATTCCCTCAAAGAGGATGAGATATATCTGAGATATACAACGAGAGCTGGTCATTGCCTTGATTTCTCTGGTATTCCCTCCTGACTTTTCCTCCCTACATTTCCACACCAAGCATTTATCCCTATGATTTACTGGTGCCATTTATTTGTATGCCTTTGGGAAAATGCTGTTTGAACCTTCCTTCGTTTAATTTTCATGTTTTTCTCAGGGGTGCTGCTTTCTGCTCTCAGGGTGCCCTTCTGTAGCTCAGAGGTGCTACCAGGGCATCTTTTGTACAGCTTACAAAAAACTGGCTGTGCCAAAGCTCTTTTGGGCATTTTATGCTTCTGACTAGCAAAACCAATCATTTACAAAACCATGAGGCTCATGTCTCTATTCAGAAGTTAAATTTTATGTTTTCTTTAGGTTTGCTACTTCAACTCAACTGCAGATATTTAGGGCGACAGATGTTGGACCTGATTCCATGTAAGGAACCACTAATTTAATGAAGTGTTCAGAAAATAGCTGGGCAAAACTGAAAATGAGAACTTAAGCAAAGCCTACTCAGAGCAGGAGATTTTTATTTTTTGAATCTTGTTGGTTCAGATGGACACAGAAGCTCCCTAAAGAAATCAAATCCCTTCTAAAGTGTCAATGTACAAAAGAAGCTATATCTCGGGGGTTTCTCATTCACATCTGGACCTGTAGCTTTCTGTCATCCTGGTGCACACACAGCTATTCTGCAGGCAGTAGATGAATGGATTTTAGAGCATAAAAGATTCAGCTTTTAAGGAAAATGTCACTTTGCAGCCCAGCTGTAGCAGAAGTTGGTTATTCCCTGTGATTGTTGCCTACTATTGAATGATTTAGTTGGAGCTGACAGCTTGAAACATTAGCACTGCATTGTGTTCAAGAATATTTAAATACATTCTTTCCCTTTTCTAATGTTTCAGATCAAGAGCCAAGGACTGAGTTTTGTCCGTATACATGCACCTTGGCAAGTCCTCAGTCGAGAAGCCGAACTCCTTAAAATAAAAATGCCCACTAAAAAGGTAAATATCTCCCATTTTCTGTCAACAAGTTTTATGATTGAAGGAGCAGGGAGCAGAATCATCACGAAATGTATAGAAGCCCAAGGAGTTACTTTGTTTCAAAAATCAGAGAAAACAAACTGTCAGGCTTATTTTTCATATTTCCAAGCCTTTTGAGATGATTTACTGTTCAGAGCTATATTTAAGATGGGATTTCCAAAGGGGTTTTTAAAGGCCACAGAGGCAGCTGGCTGATGGACTGCATTCAGGAGGGTGATGACAGAGGTGAGTGTTAAGGAGAGCTTTGAAAGCTGAGAAGGCAGGAGCTGTCTGGATTTTTGTCAAGGAAATTCCCTCAAAGGTGGGGGGTAGTGTGGAAGATAGTATGAACCTGGTCATTGTCTTCTCCAAAGAGAGAGAGGCTCTCCCCAGAAAATCTCTTTTGGTGGTGTCAGTGTCCTAGTGAATTCAGACCTGCCTGTTGTCACCAAAACTTTAGCTCACTCTCTTCTGTCCGTTTTCACCAGAGTTTCTAGCAAACCTTGTAAATTCCAAGTAGCAAATCCCCCAGTCTGTGCTCCTGAAATTATTTAGTCCATTGGTTAACAACTCCACCGGAGTCAGCAGAACTGCTTTTGTGCTTGTAGTTAGTGGTACTCATCAACTGCGCCAAAGAACAGTTATTTCTTTGCATTGTCAATTAAAAAAAAAAAAAAGGAAAAATTGATTTTGTTTTCTCCCACTGTTGTTTAATCTTTGTTTGAGTTTTTTCATCTTGTTTTCACCCACCAAAATCTTCATTGTGGTTCCAGTTTCATGCTGTTCCAACCTGTCATTATCAGAAGACTTGCCAAATCAATCTTGCATACTCTGAATGTATTTGTATCCCAGGAGGAAGAAAAAAAAAAATAGCATGTTTCCAACCAATCTTTGAAAATGAGTAGGTTTTAGACTAGCTATAATACCCCTAGAAACTTTCTACATCTTCAGCTCCTCTCTTTGATCCCTTCCAAAATTAGTTTCTTTTATGCATTTTTAGTGTCTGCTTATTTCTCCCTACTTCTGCCCTTATGGGAGTTTTCCTCTCCAAGTTTTTTGCAGATGCACCAAAGTAAATTTCACACTATTTTAATTGATGAATAGTGCCATAATTTTGGCCTGGGTTAAGGTCTGTCCAGGAGCTGATAGTCTCTGATGGCACCCTTCTCATTCACAATGGTACTGCATCACTTCCTCTCCATTAACTGGGAGAAAAAAATCCTCTGTTATCTCAAAAAAAATAACAAAAATCTGCTGTTACCAACAAAAATTTTAAAAGATCCTCTGTTATCTCTAGCTGCAGAAATGTCAGCACTACCAGAAACAAGTTTTACAGGAAAGCTCTATTCACGTCCTAGAGTTTGGGTGTATTTTTGAAATTAAAAAACAGTTGAAAGAGGAATTTCCTTTGAAGGAAAAAAGTAATCTGCTTTGAAAAAACAAAAATCTTGTATTTTGGGGATTTGGCATTATAATTATAAAATAAAAAAAATCAGCCAGTAACAACTAAAAGGAAAGTTCTGGTTTTGTTCAAAGATACAAAATATTGCTCTTAAGGCACATTAAGTATTTTCTGCAATGCTATTTTTATTTATTCAAGGAGATTATATTAAACCATTAAAAAAAAAAGGCATTTCCAGGGGAAATTATGTATTCACCTCTAAACATGAATTGGTTTATTTTTTTCCTAAATGTCCAGTTTGAATTAATTCTTCAGAATATAAGACATGCTGGGAAAAGATACCCTCTGAGCCCTTTTAACTATATATAAACTTCTGGATATAATAATAGAGCTATTTTGGTGAGTGAGACTGTGCCAGGCTCAAAGATGAGTATGGAAAACCAACAGGAACAATGGACAGGGTTGCTCTATGGCCAGAGCTGTGATGCCTCTGGCTTTGGGAGTCCTGGGGGAATGAATCCTGTGACTGGAGTGCTGGGATAGGGAAGTAAAGGCTGTACAGGAGGGATTGGCAGAGGTGGAGAGGTGGAGGAGTTGTCCTGTATGGGAGGGAAAAGCTTCAGCTGAAGGAGTGTAAGGCTGACAACTTCCAGGTGAGGGTTAGGGGAATGGAAAACAAGGCAGATATCACTGAGTGCTCTGTAGGACTGATGAATTATTCCATTGGAAACCAGGACAAATTTCCTTGCTTATGGAAAGTGTCCACTTCCCAAACATTAATTGGGAATCCTGCACTGCTGTGATGAGCAATTCTGAGAAATTCCTGAGGGTGTTGAAGATTTTGCCACAAGGATTCAGTGAGCCAGCCAGGAAAGATGGCCTTGATACTTGTGAATAGAGAAGGACATATGGGATATGCCATAGTAGGGGGCTACCTTAGCTACAGCAACCACAACAGGGTTGACTTTAAAATACTCAGGCTAATGAGAAGAAAAAGGTCAGCAGAATTGTTGCTCTAGGTTTCAAGAGAGTAAACTCAAAACCACTAAGGGAGCTACTCAGCAATGGGAATCTGCTTTTGAGTGCTCCGTGAGTGCTTGGTTGGACAGGGAATTCCTCATGAAGCTTGAGAAGAAAAATAAATTTTCCATCTCTAGTAACAAGGCCAGGCCTCACAAGAAGTTTTTCAAAACTGTGGTTCACATATTCAGGGAGAAAACGCAAAAGGTCAAAACTCATTTAAGAGTTGAAACTGGCTGGCTATGCCACGCAACTAAAAGACTTTTTAATGTATGTTAATAACAAGAGAAGGTGTGAGGAAAATATTGGACCAATACATGTTGGGAACAGTCCCCTGACAAACAGGGATGATGGAAAAATGGAGACCTTCAATGCTTTTTTTGCCTCAGTCTTTAATATTAATAACGTTGGACAGCCTGGTCCCGAGGCAGAGGACTGCAGGTGTGGGAGCAGTGTGTGGCTTTCCATTCGTGGCCACTGAATTTTCAAGGGACCATCAGTATCCACTGGATGTTCAGAAAGCCATGGGGCCTTGTGAACCAATCCCAGAATACTGAAGGAATTAGCAGGATCCCTTTCAATCCACTTTGAAGGACTCAATACTCACTGACTGGGAGCTACTCAGTGTTATTAAAATTTACAAGAGGGAAGAGCCAGGAAATGACGTCCCTAATATTCCAACTTCAGGATGTGGAATAATTATGGAGAAAGCCATACCATCTGCAAATGAAAGGCATTCGAAGGACAAAGCATTCCTCAGGCACAGACAGTAATGTTTCAAAAAGGGAAAGTCCTGGCTAACTAATTATATATCCTTCTACTCTAAGGTTCCCTGCCTAGTGGATGAGAGGAAGGCAGTAGATGTAACTTATTCCCCCCTGGATTTTAGTAAAGTTTTCAACATTATCCCTCGGCACATCTGGACAGGTGGTTTAACTGTGAGATGAGCAGGTACCTGGAGCTCTGGGTGAAGAACAGGTTCTTTTCTTTTTTCTTGTATTAACAATTTTGCACTGAGTTAGTTTGTTTGGTTTTTTTGGAAGCAGCTCATGAGGGACTTTTGGGACTGCAGCCCATCTGGATTCAGGTGCTTACAGTTATATGGGAATATGTCTTCAGAGAAGACACTTACTTGAATTATAGGTTTAAACATATGTGTACAGCAAATGCTTTTTTTTCCCCCCCTTCTTAATTTTGGTGTTATTTCGGGAGATGCTAATGTACAGTTTTATTTCCTCAGATGTATGAAATCACAGAAGAAAAGGGAATACTCAAAACTTTAAATGAAATATGGTGCAAATTCACTGAACCTCTGCAACCCCAGGTGCCACAACAAGAAAATACCAAGATGAAAACCTTGTCCTACCCGTTTTCCAGAGAGAAAATATATTTGTGAGTAGTTTAAAATGTGATGGACAACAAAGAAAACTGTAATGTATCATTTTTGAATTATAATTTCTTTCTTCCTATATTTCAGTCAAAATTCAGAAATTCATCAAGTGTATCTAGAAATCCTGAGGAAACTTCTGAAATTGTCAGGTTTTCAGTGGATTAACAGAAATCTAAGCTGCAGAGACTTTCTGCCAATGTTCTACTCACTTCTGCAGGATAAGGCACTGGAAGCAGTGCTTCAAATAAAATTTCCATATGTTTAGTTTGAAGCGTAGAAATCCTCCCAGCAAATTCCAGATTATTTGGTTAAGGATATTACTGCCTGGTTTGAAAAAAAGCAAGAACTAGTAGAAATATGGTGGTATTTTCCATCTTGATAGATTTATTGTAGCAATTAAAACTCAGCTAATAATATGCAGATAAGGAATTCTTGACACCTGCCCTTTCACTCAGAATAATATTTCTGGGCCCAGTTTGACATGAAACACTCTTTTTTTCCCCACCTTGCTGTCTCTTTGTATTTATGTGTGATAAATAAAATTCAGTAATAAATACAGTGACCCACCATTTCATTTATTGCCCTCTGAAAATTTTAATTAATTCTAAATATGAGTCAAATTGATGGAGGAGAATAAACTGGGAGGCTAATTTCACATATGATGATTTTGAGGTTTAAGGGAAAGCATAATTCCAGTGGAATGGTTATTTGAAATCAAGTGAAATGCTGACTGTTTAGTGGCCAGGAAAAGAGTAATGAACATCTGCATCAGACTGGTTGAAACTTAATAACATAACAGCATGTTAGAGTGTTGAGGGGATTTATAAGAAAAATATTAAAAGGTCATCTTCTGTAAACAATAGAGAGGTTCTTCTTGCCCAAAAAAGCATTTTATATTAGGTAATAATTTTGCATTTTTATGCTCTCCATCAGTGCAATCCTGGTAGAGCTCTATAATGCTGTACTATGTCGTCCATATTTCCTTTAAACATCTGTTTTTCTGATTAGCTGTGATTTCTGAGTGACTTCTGAATTAGAACCTCATATGTGGCCTTACTTGTTGCTTCCATGTCTTAAAACAGAGCTGATTTTCTTTTTCCTCAATGTTTTAGGTACAACATCAAAGACAAAGATACCTTTTTTGACAATGCAACACGCAGCCGAATAGTAAGTTGATAAAAATAACATATCCTTGTCTTCTTGTGCTGAGTGTGATTTGCCAGTGGGGTTTAGAATGGGATTTACAGGGAGTGTTTTACTTCCAACTTTGCTAATTTCATTAATTTATGTATTTGTGTGTTCTCGCAGAACACGAATTCTTGACATATATGTATGTAAGGAATTCCTTTCTGGGGCTGCATGGCGGTCCAGGAGTGGGAAATGTTCTGCAGGGAAGCTTCTGACTCCTCTTCATTGTTCAAAGCTCCTTTCAGTCCTGCTTCTAATTTTTAACTAGATTTTTTTCCATATAGTCCTTATACTTCAAATATTTCTACAAGGACATGATACAGCAGGATTTAACCCACACATGCTAGGGGAGGCAATCCATTAAAATTAAATCTGATAAATTATTGAAATATTTGTGCAGAAGCCACCTATTTTAGAATTTTGTTGTATTGCTAATTCCATAATGAAATTCATGCTAAAAGAGGATTTGTGTGTTATCCTACCGTTCTTTTTTGCAGGTGAGGGAAATTTTAAAGCGCACATCTACGAAGGCCAGAAACAGCATGGGTAAGGTGGAGGGAAAAGGATTAGAGGTGTTCTTTTGAATGGAATTCTTTAGGTATCTCGCAGAATATTGATTTTTCTAGCAGGACGCAAAATATGCTGGCACGTCTTCACATAAGAAAAAAAAAGTAGAGATTGACCTAAATATTTTTTTTCTGAGGCATAAAATCTAGTCCATGGTTTGGATGGTAATGGGAGCTGGCTTCTCATTTCTACAGGTGCAGCATCTGGCACATAACTCACATTTCATGAATTGTTATGAAATTGGATTTGATTACTGTATGATCTGCTTTGGAAAATTCAAATGTCAACTCCAATATGTTGTATTATTTCTTGCAGGACCATATTTTTCTTGCCATTTCAATTGAATAATTTGCCTTTCCAGGTTTTTTTTATTGCTTCAGTTTTAAAAATTACCTCCCTGAGCTGCCTAGTGGAATATATTACTTAAATATGACTGTTTGGAAGATACTTTTGGGATAATGCTGAAATATTTGGTGCTTGAGGTTCAGAATTTATTTAATTTTCTTGAGTTTCAGAATTTATACAGGTGTACATATTCTCTTTGCTCTACTCTTTCCTCTCACCTATTGTGAGATCATTGCACATATCTCCCTAGTGGAAAATAAGTGATGGTGCTCCTTGTCTGACGTATTTTCTGGAAGTCTTTCTGTAAGCTCGACCACCTATGGACAGATCCCAATGTCCAAGGGTTACATCCCTGGCAAATAATGTGCTGCAGCAAGACTCTGCAGAGCCCTGGTGTTATTTTGGGCAGAGAAGCTCCAATAACATGCTTTTGGTACAGGAATACAGATTAATTTATATTTGAACAGAATATATGTATGTATATATATACAAATTACATAAAAAGCATAACAAAATAAAAACCACAGAAAATGCTTTTGCTTTTTCAACCAATACCACTTGCCTTTTCCCAGTGCAAACTTTTCAATTTATGACTGCCACACTGTTTCCTTTAAAAGAAAATTAAAAGATGGTTTAAAAACTATCAGGCATTCTCAATTTCTAAAACATCATTTGGCAGGTGCTGCTCTTTGAACTGTTTACCCAGTGTTGTTCTGTGTTTTGATCTGCTCAAAAGCTTCCAGTGGGGCAATAGAGCCCCAAATTGCCTAATTTTTCTGGATGGCTGGGAACCCTCCTGGACACTTTGGAATTTGCTGGGGAGAAAACTGGAATGAAACTCAAGCTTTAAGCACTTTGCCAATGGAGATATTTCCCTCTTACTTAAGGTTTTCTTTACTTTAATAGATTATTCTGGTTTATAGTGGAATAAAAGCCATCATTAGAGACTGAAGGACTAGTAATAATTTTTCAGGAATTTTTTAACTCTAGCGTGAAAATACAGCCTGATGCACTTCAAGCTCAGGTCAGCTCAAGAAATCATTTGACATGAAACAACTATTTTAACATTCCCATCCTTTCCATCTTTCTGGTCTGAAGCCAAAACAGGAATTATGCATCATGTTTGACCTAAATTCACTTCTTCCTTTGGTCTTTTAAGATCCTCCCCAGAAGACCTCTGTTTCATATGCCACTAAGGTTTTCCCATCTCCTTGGTCTTGAACTTAAAACCATTCATCAGGAGAGGTTTAAAGGATTTAAAAAAATTTTTTTTGTTTTTTTTTGGTTTTTTTTTTTGTTGTTTTTGTTTGTTTTATTTTTTATTAGAGTTCATTGTTTATTTTGCACAAGAGGCAAGACAGTGATGTTGGAAGTGCTTATAGCAGTCTTTGGTTTTATAAATCCATTTCATGAAATAACAAGTCAAACACATTTGCTCATGGATTTTTTTACGTGTGTGTAAGGCTGAATCTGAGCCCGCTCCTATGACATTATTTAAAGATGTCTTATTGTCTTCTAGCATAACACTGAACCATTGCAAACTTCCAAACACTGAATGTTTTCAGGAGCAGGCCTGACACTATGTGAGCATAATTTCCTGATTCTGTGAATATATGGAAGTTTTACTTGTCTGTGTATCAAGGGAGACATTTATTGGTACTGCCTGTCTAGCATCTCTGACCAGAAGGTTTTTCCCAAATATTTCAGGACAATGTGTAATTTGACTATGGAATATTTTTCATCACTAAAGACATGATAGCTGGTTACCTTGTTTTCCTGGGCATTGAAAGCAGAGAGGCCTGGAAAAAATTTTAAAATACATATATATATATACACACATCAACACACACACACACACACACACACACACACAGACACACACACACGTGTGTGTGTATATATAAAAACTAATTGCTAGAAATTACTCATTGGTTGCCTTTTTGTGGAACTGCTGTGTGTTTGTGCTGAGTCAGGCAATTGATCTACATAGACTCCATCAATCAGAAATCTAAATATGATTATTTATTAAGATCTATATGAAGAGAGAAAGAGCAATACATGCTGACAAGCAAGCAGGCAGGCAGCAGCTGCAGACAGTGCAACTAGCAGAGTCTCTGTCCAAAACATTGATAAGACACTTAGCATACATTGGCTAAATTCTATAAACATCTCTATTGTTATGGAGAATTCTCCCCGATTCTCAAAAATACTTCAGAGCCAAGTCTGGCTTATGTGGCAACGCAACTGTTTTCATCTCCAGAGACTGAAGATGGAATTGCTGTAAGAGCTGCAGGTCTTGGGAGCCAGTAGAGATCTTGTGCCTATCTACAGGTGCTGCACTCACTGCTGAGAGTTCCCTTGCTGAACTAAACTCCCTGGAAGTGCCTAGGGCCAGGTTGGATGGGGTTCTGAGCAACCAGGTCGAGTGGAAGGTGTGCCTGCCCATGGCAGGGGGCAGGAACTGGCTGATCTTTAAGGTCCCTGCCAACCCAAACCATTCTATGATTTCATAACCACAAACCTCTGTGGAAGTTTTTTGTGGGGGTTGTTTTTAATTGTTGGCCAGTGGGAATCTGTGGTTCTGACAATTGTAAAGACTCAAGAGGAACTTCTGGATGCTTTGCTCTTCAGTCACGTGGCTCTTTGCTATCAGGGTGAGAAAGTGGTCAGAAGAGTCTTTGCACTGTGCTGTTCACTGAAGAAAAGCACTTTATGGAAATGAGTTTCTCTGAAAAACATTTTCCACAGCTGGGAACTCCTATGTTGCTCTATTCTCATTCTGAATATTGCCAGTTATAAACCTCTGTCCCCTCTGGAATGTCATGAAATGAAATCTGTAATAAGGTTTTCTGTTCAGTTGTGCCTGTTGACCACCTGAATATTTCTTTCTTTTAGGTATTGGCACGTTAATAGCAAACAATGTTTATGATGCAGCCTACCCACTTCACGATGTACGTATACACTATTCAAAATCCACTTTCTCTGCCAGTGTCACTCAGTAGACTTCCATCCATAGACAATATTATTTGTTGTCAGTGACGCTGAAAATCTCTTCTAAGTGTGATTCTAATATGAAAACTCTTATATAAGTGTATTTCAGGTTGTGACCTAAAAGTAAAATCAACAACGTAGAAACAGCTAACCAAAATTCTCTTTAGTTTTTTCTGCTTTTACATCAGTTATTAAATTATTTTCTTTCTTCAGGGTGAATATGAAGGCCAAAATGATGACATGAATGAAAGAAAGGTAAAAATACATTGCAAACTTTATTTCATATTATATTCAATGTAATAAATGGTGTTCTAAATCTCATTGTAAAGTCCTTGTACAAATAAGTATATGTTTTAACAAATGCATATATTTTTTTGAATTACATATTTTCCTCTATTTCTGAATATTAAAATGTTTTTGAAGATTCTTATAATGCCTTTTTATGAAGCATGTCATTTAATTAGAAATTTGCATCTCAAAATGCTTCCAGTTTCCCTCTGCATACATAAACAAAATTTCAAACCTGTCAGGAAGCTAAAATACTTAAACAACTCATATAATAATTTTATTTTCCTAACCAACTGCTCCTAGAGAGCAGTGGTTACTACAATAAAACATTGCCATACTTTTCATTTAATTGTGCATTCAACTCAGTTGGATGCAATTTCTAAAAATCTGCTTCCAATTATTTTGTAAATAAAATTTCTAGCTGTCAAAAGACATTCAAATATAGATCAATCCTCAAGAGAAACAGTGTGAATTCAAACTGTGTTTAATCTATACGCTTACTTTTAGAAATGGGAAAAAAACCTTTTAATTGCTATTAAATTATCTGTTTAGATTTATAGATTACTAATAAGTTATCTATTGAGATCCTTTCCATATTGTTTTCTGATGTTTGCTCATTTTATTTTTCTTGATATGTGAACAATAGGAGAGGAAATGCAGAGGGAAAATAATAGGGAGGGAAAGGGGAAGAAGGAACAATGAAGAAAAAGGGAATGTTTTAAAACCTCCAAAATTTACTGTACTGAAGTTCTGAAGTTCATGAAGCCTGAGTTCATACAAATGGAGGTCATACAAATAAGTCAGATTTCTCCAATGCTGAATTAGTAAAATTTGAAAACATAATCTTTGTAGTTTTTGGTAAATAATGTTGCCATTCAGCCACTAGATGTCTTCATGTGCCATTAACAATTTAATTTCGTGTATGAATCTTGGTAAGCAAATCAAAGTTAGAAAATAAACTATAAAAGAAGTTTTCTTATTTGTGTCTGTTACTTTGAACTTTTTGTTCATGAAAGAATTGTCTGTTCTGGACTTGCAGAATTTTCTCTGAGAAGCAGCTCCACAGATTACTGACTCGGAAAGCAAAAATTTTACTGAAAAAAACTAAATTAACATTAGTCAATGGAGGAAGATTGGGTACTGTGGACTGGGGGTGAAGAATGCCTAGAAGGACCAATGTCTGGAAAAATATTCTCCCTAATAGTTGTATTTTGTGCTGCCCTCTTTTTATTCTGCCTATTAGGCTCAGTTATGAAGTGTTAAGTATTAAAAACATAAAAGCTTCTTTCCAGAAATACTTCATTGATTATTCACATATGTCCCTGCTGCCTAGGCCTTGAATCTTCTGTAGTATTCGTATGCATAACATCATCTGTTTTCTATCTGAATCTAATAGTCTCAGTGTTTAATTTCCTGAAGAACCCTGATCAGGTTTAAAAGAAAGGAGGGAATTTTTGAGCTTCTTTTTTATTCTGCTGCCCTCTTTATTTTGCCCACTTTACCTTATCTGTATCTTTGAATTCAACTTTCTCTTGTAAAAGCCCCCAGAATGAACTGATTCCTTAAAGGGTACTTTGCCAATTGACCAGCACAAGTAATTAAGGTTTATGTACCAGTTTATAGCATAAAAGGTTAATCCTCATCAACCTCCTTCAGGATTTCCTTGGAGAAAATGCACTGGCACAGCACTTTTGTCCTATCCTATGAGAATTAAAAATCTGCAACAAAAAGCTAAGACTGAGAGGCTTTCAGGTTTTCTAAGAGTAATTTCCCTTTTTCAGTGTGATTTCTTCTCTAAAAAATAAAATCATTTTAAGAAAGCAGAATGCTAATAACTCACCATGAGTATAAACACTTAGTCTTTAAGCTTCTGGCCCACTGGCAACTTGTAACCCTTCATTTCTTCATAACTCTAATAATTTCTTAATTCATAATTTCTTCATAACTTCATAACTCTATATTTGACAGTAAATATCCATGAGGGCTTTGTATGCCACCTGGGAAATTCACTGTTGTCACATACTGGAGCAGCATTCCTTTTATTAGAATCAGATTAGAAAATTCTTATGAACATACAGAAAGCACCTGTTCATAAATGGAATGCTATTTTAGACAGAACTTTCTTTTTTGCTCTTCAAATTCCATTCTGTAGCTGTGCTTAAAGCAGCCTTTGGGGAGTTTTAAGAATGTAATAATTTCAACTTCTTCTGCGCATTTGAGTAAATACATTTATTAGTATGATTATTTATGGAAATCAATAAAATTTTGTAGGTAAACCTGGGGAGTAATGGCAAGGGGTGGTTTTGAATAGGCAAGAACAAGTATTTGTATGAAAATATCTGTGCAGTATCCATCCAGGACAATAGTCTTCAGTGAATTTGTCACTTCACTGTCACTTCACTTCACAGTTGACCCTTCAGTGTCACATAAATCACAGGAATGAAAGAGGGAATAAGCAAGAATATACCAAATTCTTTGCCCATTGCAGTTGGGTGTGTTGTGGTCAATCTGTCCCAGGTCCTGCAAGGTTTTCTTTTATCCCTGCTGTTCCAGTTGGATTTCTCCCACTGCAAGAAGTTGCTGTAGAATCTGGTCCTTCCTCTGAGCTCTCCATAAGCTGTGGGAGAATCTGCGTGTCCAACAGCAGACGTGGCCTTGTGTGATGTCCCCAGCATGGGGACAAAAGTGGCTCTTCTGTGGGCTCTACTGGGTTCAGCAGCCCCAGGAGTGCAGCAAATATTTTTAACTCTTAGATGGGTTGTGGAAACAGAAGGGATAACTTATTAACTAAGATAAGTTAATATTTTTCCTTTTTTTTTTTTTCTTTCTCTAGTTGCTGTATCAAGAATGGGCAAGATATGGAGTGTTTTACAAGTTTCAGCCTATTGATCTCATAAGGTAATGTAGACTTGTACAAAACACCAAGGGACCTGGTTCTGAGGTGATGCAGATTAATTCTTTTCCAATTACTTCAGCAAATGAAATATTGCATTAATCAGAATATTGAAAATAATGTCCTCACTGCTTATTTTGTGGCTCTGATGACAATTTGCTATAACAAAAATACACTCAACAATTATTACCTATGTTTTGTATAGTGCTTATTCCTGGAAGAATGTCATACTTCAGTTTTCAGGGATTTTTAGATGTTGATTTGTTCAAAGGAGAGGAATTGCCGTTTACATTGATGAATTTTTATTGGAGGGTATGATCACAAAATCTGGTGAATAATCAGAAGCTGGTGTTCACATCATGAATCAGTGTGAAAGTATTTGACAGTTTTGAGATTAATTTGATTTTTTTACTCCTGGTTTTACAAGTTTTATTAATATGAACACATCCATATGTGTTCCCAGTGGGAATTTTTTTTTGTATATTTATAAATTTTTTTCTTTACAAATATAGAAGAAGTTGGCTTTCAAATAAGACAAAACAGACCAGTAATGATTTTTAAGGATTTTCCACAATAACTAAAGGAAAGCCAAAACAAAACAATCTTTGTTGTATTGTATTTTGTTTATACTATAAATAATGAGTAAAGAAAAAAGATATTTGAGTAAACTTCTGACTGGAAACGTTCTTTTATAAGATACACATCTAGGAAGAAATAAGCTAGGATATTAAGAAATAGAAAAAAAACCCCAAAAAATATCTTTTTTAAAATAATTTACATATATAAGTAAGATGGCATTTGGTACCATTTGTCTTGTGAATAATCAAATTCCAACCATTTTTTTTATTATATGATCTGCCCCTATTTGACTGCCTGCAAAAGCTGCTGTTGGTATATGGATAGCCAATAAGCTTTGTAAAATATTTTGTTGTATTTTGAGCTAAAGCTGAAATACTGCACACAGTTTTAAAAAGAATTAATTAATCATCAAGTTAGTTAATTAATTAAATAGCCATTCATTAATCAATTTTTAATGTGAGAGGAATTGCTCCTTCTTGGGAGGAAGATGTTGCAAACTGACAAGTGGAAGTGAGAGCATCAAACCCTACTGAGGTTCTGCAAAGCTTTGAAATTTCCTCTTTTTTTACTTCAAAGGTTTTGTGCAAAATTTATGTACCTTTTGTGTGGGCCAAGCTCCTGTATGGAACAGGTAAACTCAGAATGAGATTACAACACCTGCTGGGTTGTTAGTAAATAGTACAAGTGTTAAACTAAACTGTGAGTGGCTAGAGGAATTCTCAAGTTTTAGCAGACCTGACAGCTCAGCTGAGTTATAAATAGAGGTACATCTGCTTACACTCCATCTTCATTTGTATTTTGCTGTCTCCATTATAATGTTTCCCTGTGCTGATATGATTTCATAGAAATCCTGTGGTTTAAACTTCTGTGAGAAACAAAACCAGACATGTGCAATTGATTGTCTGTTCTCAGAGATGACTTTTCTTGCTTTTATCTTCCATATTTTACTTGACTGCAAGTTTGACTGTTACCACTAAAATAAATGTGTTTTTTATTTCCTGGGTAATGTTAGAGCTTTAGAGTAGATGTACCTGTGGAATGACCACCCCTCTCTTTCAGCCAGTGAAGTGGATTTCTTCACTTCTGTGCCTTGGGGATATCTGAGCTCAGCCTTGATGTGGTACTTATTCCCTTGGCAGACATCTGTCACACTTTGTGCTTTTTGGTAATTTACTGTGACACCCCTTTCTTAGATTGCTTATATTATACTCAGTTTTTACTTTTATCCTTTTTTTTTTTTTTTCTGTTTTCTTCTGGTGTAACTTAAGTTTAAACTGAGGCTTTGATGGACAGATGAACCAGCGTTTATCTTTCTTTTTACTCAAAGCCTGTCCTGTCTGCTGTTTACAAATGCATAAACTCTGTTGAAGTACACTGCTAATTTTAAATACAGCTTGCAACAGATATTTAACTATTCCTAGTTAATAGTTATTCATTAGGAATGCAAACTGAAATTCATTCTTTAACTTAAGTGTCTATGCTGGAAGATTAGATGTGGCACTGTAGAATTATTATAGATTATTCCTGGTGCCTCATCACCTCCCTTCTGACCACACAGTTGTTGCCATTTTCCAGTTGATTGTACACCAAAGACTGAAACCACATATTTGTTATGCTCACTCTTGGTACAAACTCTTGTAATCCTTTAGGGAATTTAACTGCATGGTCTCATAAAATTATTAATTTCTTACTCCTTAAAGGAAATAAAGGACCACACCTTTATAATATTCACCAGCAAATGCATTAATTCCTGTCTCTTAATCTGTAAAAATATGCTTCTCTGACTTTGTGGACTTCTTTGGGCTATAAGAAAAAGCAATTTTTTTTTTTAAAGAAATGCAGCTGCAAGGAAGGAAGATCTCACCAAATAAGAACACAATGTGTGTTACATACTTCTATTCCACAGTAGAACCATTTCAGTTAAAGACTTTAAGGAAATATATGGTGCAGATTGTGCAAGTAATACAGTGTGAATTGAAGTTTGATTTGTAAGATGTAACAACACCTCATCTCTCAGTGCACATCCAGACATAAAAACACATTGTTTGAAACATAGTCTGCTAATGCAGTGCTTTATTTTCAAATGTGTATGAATGTCCAAATATTAATTTTTTTTTTAAACTCACATGAAAAGGGCTATAAACAGTTAGTTGAGGGAGAAATAATGAATTATTTGCTAACAGATATCTTAGGCTAAAAGTACTGAAAATGATTAATTAAAAACCCGAGTCATCTCAGGAAGGCCTGAGGGATATCTTAAAAAGTAGAAAATGAAAGCTGCAGTTTTAGAAAGTGCAGAGCTCTGGAGGTCTACCTGTTGTAACACACCTTTTCTGTCATCCTAATCTAAGTATTGGTTTTCACTAGAGAGTAGCTTCTCTTGTGTGACTTTTTTTGTAGGAATGCCCTTATGAACAGCAGTTCCTCTCAATCCTTGCACTGTAATATAAAAAATGCTATAAAACATTGGTGGCTTAGTTATTTTCTTCTATTTTTGATGATTTTCTTTCCTCAGATGAAGATGAGTTCAAACTCAGCTTTTAGCAAGTTCTGCAGTGTTGCTGCTGTTGATCCAGAGACAGGGAGGATGCTCCCTAAGAGTTGAATGACCTTGCATAAAGAAAGCAGGTTTTATATTTTTGCATGCTATTGAATATTAATCAAAGTTTAACAACATGATTTTAGAATTAATAAGTTGTCCTTTGACCTCCTCTTTGCTCAAAGCTGAGCTGGCTTGGAAGCTAGATCAAATTGCTCATGCATTTTGAAATCTCCTGGGATGGAGATCACACAGCTTCACCTCTTCCAACACTGCACCACTTACAAGAAATTTTCCCCCCTCTTTGGACCAAATATTCCTTGCTGTTATTTACAGCCATTGATTTTTGTCTTTTCGCAGTATACCTCTGACTTCTAGCAAGTCAAGAAAATACACACCAAGTGTAAGAAGTGCAGTAGAAATTTATAATAAGTTTTATTTCTGGTTGTAATACAACATTTATCACTTAGGAGCTCTAAGTGACAGATGAAGGGAGTAATCTATGGTTAGGGCATCACAAAGAGGTGGTTTTTCTTCAGAGACAAAACCTTAACTGATGAAAAATTGGCATGTTTTCCTCTTAATGGGCAACTTGAACCACCTGCAGCTGGAAAGCCATGTAGGAACAGAAATTCCAGGAGCAGACCATCCTTGTAGAGAGGAGGTCACCTTTTTATCTCTTGATCTATTAATATAAAATTATCTCACCCCAGGAAAATCAAGCAGAGTTGGCTCATTTCTAATTGTGGTGGAGCTTATTTTAATATCACTGCTTCTATAAGGCTCCAACTAATTTTCTAATGGTTTATCATATTTTAATTTTTATTTCCCATTTCTAGAACTTCATCAAATTTCTTAGTAGCTGACAAGCTACATTATCTATAGCATGATTATTTTCAAAGCTCCAAATGCCTCTTGCTATAAAGCCTGAAACTGGAAAGACATGTAAAGATTGAGACTATGCATACAATAACTCTTTTTGCAGGAGCAGGTAGGAAAGCGTGTGAACGAAAATATTATTTATAGTGTGTAGAACATAAATCAAAACTTGAGAGTTTCTGTTAGTCAAACTGTCTAGCTAATATATTCCCTCCTTCCTATCTTTAACTGTGTTTTCCTTTGGTATGGAAAGTTGTTTCACCTCGGTGTGTAATGAATTCTGGCTTTCATTGTGGTGTACCCATGTTGAACCTGTTCTTGACTGAGCATACCCAGTCCTCCCAGCTCCTGCCGTGAATGCTGTGCTTCTAAAGCCTGGGGCTTGCTTCTCCTGGCACTTTTTTAAAGTGGTGGCAGACTGTGATCCAAAGTTTGACTGTCCCAGCTCTGGAAACTGTTGCCTTCTCTTTGAGTGTCTTGGGGGCTGCATAGGACAATTCTCGATGTAAGCAATCAGGCACACAAATTGTCAGTACTGGTTTTCCTTTTGACCTTTTGCTTCTTTCGTCACCAAAAAAACCCCAGACTGGATGTATCAGCTTATCCTACTTAGGGTAGTTTTAAAAGAGAGATAAAATAAGAATGGGGAGTTCTGCTAAGAGGTTGTTTTTGTTGTCTTTAGAGATAGGTATTTCTTCCTTTGCAAAAATGTGGTTAAGATCAATTTGTAGTATACCTTGCCCCGACTGAGTCCTTCCATCCTGCCTAATGTCTGAACAAATGACTTCTTTGTTCACCACCATGATTTGTAACCACATTTTCATCTCTTTTTTTTTGCTCCACATGCGGTCTAGAATTCCCAGGACTTAAAAATAAAGTCTGTGATGCCCAGTCCAAGAGGAAATGTTGTTCAGTTGCTGCTTAGGCTAACTTTGAGGTCATTGACCCTCAAAGTGGAGATTCTCTTGTATGTTTTAATTCCTTGGCTTCCTTGTCCCTCCTCTGTTATTATTGTTGTGAATCAGTCTCACCAAATACCCCAATATCCCATATTGTTGGGGTTTTGGGTTTTTTTTGGTGGAATTGAACCACTTTGGCAAAAACACCCCATAGCATCTGGTTATCTCACAGGGACTGAACAACTCTCTCTGATGCACTGTGTGCCTGCAATTCTTCCCTGACTATCTTTAGCAGGCAAATTTTCAATTTTCACAGAGACACTGAGGCTGTCTGCAAGGAATTCTGTGTTAGGAAAAAGAGAAAAGAGCTTTAAGCTTGGGAAAGTGCAGTAATGAGCAAACACAGCACTAAGTAGTAAAATGCTCATGAACTCTACCAATATCTTTGGCACTTGTCCAGCCAGCTCCTTCCCAAAGCTCTGCCAAACACATGCCTGAGGCAATAATCTGAGCATATCTTCCACTGTAACCCTGTTGCACTTTGAGGCCAATGTCTTTTTACAGTTCAAGAATCTGTACAGTGGAGAGTCCTTCCCAACGTGCGATACATTCAGCTTGCAAATCGTCATCATTAAAGCCCTAGGTGCAGGGGGAAGTGCTGTGCCAGCATCCACCCATCCTTGAAGTCCTTCCTGCCAGGTTTCACAGCAGAGGGCTTCCTGGAGGGGGCCAGAAGCAGGTGAACTCTGAAGCAGAGTCTGAGCTGGAGAAAAATGAACATTTTCCCTATCATTATATCTCTTTCCCTTTTCCATGATCTCATTACCCCCTGCACTCCCAGTTTATTTATGAATAGTCCTTATTATCATGCCATACATCCATGAGAATGCATTTTGGGAGTTTGATGCTAGGGTAGCACTTTTCAGCTGAGTTGTAGGGAGTTTTCCCTCCCCTCACTGGAACTTCTCATCACAGGCCTTACCCGAGTGCTCCAGCCATTGTTTATTGCAAAGCAGAGGGGTTTTGCTCATGCTGCATAAATCACCAAGGAATTTGTGTTGAATTATCCTGCTGGATGCTGGCCTATGACTGGAGTGAGATGATTTACTTAGAACTCTGCATTTCACAAACTTTGCCAGTCCTGTAGGAAGTGATTCTCTCTGTCTCTTTTGGCAAAGGCTTGGTCTTATTTATTGTTGCTTGTATGAGAGATGGAATTTTAAACCAGTAGGCTTGGATTGTAGTGGTGAGGAAAAACAGATCCCTGCTTTCTGGTAAACATAATTCCCAGGCTTCAGATCACTGTCTGAACACTAGGATTCTCATTACCACCCAGATTCCTCCCTCCTGCAGTGGGATTTTCAAAAGATAGATTCAGCAAAAGATGTGTATATCTACATCAGGACTTCTGCAAAGTCAAGTCTCTGACATCTGAGATTGCTGCACTACTTCATGGGGTCTTCTCCTTGGACTGTGGAGTTTTTTCGTAGGCAGCTAGAATTCAGTTTTCTTTGTGTTAAGAACTGTCCCAGGCTAAGTTCAATAGTGCCTGAATGATGCCTAAATTTCACAGCCAGAAACTTAAGTCACTGACAGGTCCCATCCAAAAGGTATCTTTGGAGGTGACATCAGTGTATTTTGATAGGAAGCAGAAGTTTGTTCTTTCAAACTGTAGGTAAAAAAAAGGCAGAGGTGAGAGGCCACATTTGGAAACAGAAGTTGTACACATTTAAATATTTACCTGCATGTGAATATTTGTAGGCATCCAGAGATGTGAGTTGCTGGGAACTGCAGGGAATAGAAAACAGCTGCTGCATTTGGGTAGCTACAGGTCTGCTTATCTTTCTCACAGAACTGCTCTTAATGTCTTCGTCTCTGTAGAAGGTTCTGGCTGTTGCTTGCTGGGCTCAGAGAAAGTCCTTTCCTGGCTCCTGAGTGCTGACCAGGAGTCAAGACCAACCTATTTCTGCTTTAAAGGTATTCCCTCTCACTAAGATGTTTTGTATGAGGATACTTTCTGTCCATAAGTTATATTAGGACAGGCCATGGCTTTCTCTGATCCGTTAACTTGTCTCTAACATTGGACAACCAGGATCACAAGGGAAGAGGTCAAGATCTGGACACCACATAAAAATTATGCCCAGAAAACATAAGCTTAAGGAAATAATTCAATATGCTGAATCGGTGAGCTTCTACAGTCAGTACAGAGAGCAGAAAAAAAAAAAGCCATATTGAACATTTAAGGAGTTAAATAAAGGATGGAGGCACACTCTTCTCAGCTGTTTTGTGTGACAAGAGATGATGGAAACAAATGAGAGTGAGGTTGATTAGCCTGTAGTTCCATAGATCCTTCTTCTTGCCCTTCTTGAAAATGGGGGCGACGTTTGTTTTCCTCCAGATTTTGGGCACTTCTCCCAGTTGTCACCATCAATCAAAGATTATGAGAAGCTGCCTTGCAATGAAATCTGCCAGCTCCCTCATCCTCATGGGTGCATCCCATCAGGGCCTGTGGACCTATGGATGTTCAGTTTGCTTCAGTATTCCATGACCCAACCGCCTTCCACCAAGATAAAAAGATAAAAGATATTTATTGTACTCGTTTTTAATTGGAAATGATACATTTGTTTATTAGCCACCAGATGGTGTCTATCTGACAGCAGTAACACTGTGCAAGAGCTAACAAGGACCTATGTATGTACTAAATTAAATACATGAAATGTATTCTGGCTCTGCAGTAAGGGTTAGCTGTATTAACTTGAAAAGCAAGAAAGCTCTCATGAAATATTAGTTAGTATAAATGAAAGATACTTAGGAAAAGATGCCAGTATTTGAGGTTCAAACTCTTGTTAAATGACTTGAATAAAATCATGCAAATTATCTTGTAGAAACTGGAGTTAGGGAAGTGATGAGATGTCAATGACCTCACATTTGTTCAAGTACAAAAAGGCAGTAAAGCAAGTTGTAATAGGTATTAAAAACTAGACGAAAAAGACTAAGTAACTTCCTTTCCTGAAAGAAAGTCCAAAAGAAAGGCTGATTCATACTAAATAGGATACTCCTTATTTGTATTTTTTTATTAAAAATAAAATATTATCTCTATAACTGAATGAATTGCTTCTTACTTGGAGTGTCACTTGGTGCCCTGAGATGGTTAAAATAAAATGAAACTTCCTACAGGTAAGCTCTGATTGACTTCCATTAACTTTGAATTAGCTTCAGGTAGCCATGGTCCTTTAATTTTCCAGGTTGGGAAGGTTGCCAACTGACATTTAAAAAAAAATGCTAAATAAAGAGAGAATAACTTAAAGGTAAGGAGAAGCCATGGGTTGTTTTATGCATGAATTCTTGGACATGCCAGGCAAAGCACTGCACTACTCCTGCTAAAAATGCCTTCCCTGAACAAGGTGTGCCGTGGCTTCTGCAGGCTCAGGGACATTTAGAACTTTTTGACACTAAGCACATGACAGGAAACATCAACAGAATAATGTAATCAGGCACTTAATCCTTTCAAACCTGTTCTGAAGTTTTGCATTGTCCCAGAACAGAGAGGAGAATGCAATTACAGTTCTTCTGACTACCCTGCATCGTGTTATTTGCTTATCCATTTGGCAGTTGTCAGCCTTAATTTCTGTCTCAGTCACATTACATGTCTACTTATTATGCTTCTATTGTTCTTTCTCCTACAGTCAGTAAAAAAAGGCTTTTTTTTTTCAGTTTATAATCCATCACCACAAGCCATGCACTTTCAGCTGTATTCTGACAGTTTCTTGGAATGGAAGCATAAGGTTTGTGAATCTGTGAGGGTTGGAAAGTGGCTTGTCCTAGTTTTATTTTTTTTCAGAATAAGGGTTGGCCTTTTGCTATTTTAAATTGCATTGAATACATAAATTCTGATAATAATAATAGTAATAATAATAATAATAATAATAGTAATTCTCCATGGTTTTTGAATCCACTAGAATTTGAAAACTTTAATATCCCCTTCTTCCACACTTACCAACTTCTTCCTGTTACTCTTCTGATGAGTAATTTTTCTTAAGAGCAAAAAAAATAGGAAAAAACACAGTTCTACCTCTAAGTAAAGATTGCAATTTCTGTTTTCCATGGAGTTGCAATATTTTGACAATGGATTTTTTTTTTCTCCTCTAAGGAATCACCATGGAAATTCCATAGTGCCTTGAAAGATAAATATATCTCTAATTTAGAAAAGTTTGACTCCAAACTTAAGTGCCATTGGAGGACACAGCAAGTATTTGTTAGGTAATGTTTTCAAACAAGAACTTTAATGAAAAGGGCTTGATTAAATGGTTCTAGTGGCACATATTTTTTTTTTCGGGGAAAAAGGTTCAGGTTCTAAACTCTATTCAAAATCTTGAAAATCAAAATTCTTGATTTTTGCGCTCAGTATAGGGGGAAAAAAAGTGCTTTTACCTTGGACAAAGTCTCTTTTCTTTGTTTTCTGTATGCAGAACCAGCTGGCCTTTCTTAAGGGCATTTTCTTTCCTAACTCACACTCAGATGCATTGCAATTTATCAGAGGTTCTGTAGTTGGTTTTTTTTCCTCCCTCTTAAAATTTTAATAAGAAAAGTTTTTTAGTCTCTTGGCACATTGTTCCAAGGGGGATTGTCTTCTGCCAGCATCTTTTCTTGGCTTCCATATTGCTCCATTTGGTGCACTCCCTGTGTATCTGGATTTAACACTGCTATGTTCCTTCTAGAGAGAGCCTGGATAGAATATGTGCTGTCAGCCACAACCATGGTGGAAATCTCCAAGATCTCTGGATGCACAGCAGCCTCAGTGCTGCTGCTGAGCAGTAATTCCACCCAGGTGTCCCAGATGGTTGTAATAAATGCTTGACTCTTGCCCTGAGAAAATTTTCAAGTGAAGAAACAATGGGAAATCCAGAAAAGTTTGGACATAGGCAGCTCTACCTGGAGTGAAATCTTGGGGTGTTCAGCAATGTTCCTGATCATCTTGTAGTGACTGGGGCTTTCCCTATATGCCAACAGTCTTTCTGAAAGAAGCCTGCAGTTTTGAGAGGGAAACTTCCAATGGTGGGAACTGTAATCTCAGAACCAAAGGAAATATCTGTCTTCTGAATTTACCGTGTGCTAGAAATTGCTTCTCACTTTCTAAGGGTAGTCAAAGTTCTACCTGCAGCATAATGGTAGGTTTTCTTCTTATAGGTTGTAAGTGCCCTGAAAGAACAAATTGTGTTCCTGGGGGCTGTTGCTGTGGGTCAGAGCACATGGATAGGGAAAGAAAGTTTTAAACAAGCCCTGGAAATAAAGATATTCTAACATAAAACTAAACTGGTTGTTCTTCTTCCCAACAGCAGAAACCAGATTTCACCCCCAAACTGTGTAAATAAGTTTATTTGGAAGGCATTAGTAACACATGTGACTTGGTTGACCATTTGCACAGGGGAAACCTACCCAAGAGGCAGCTGCAAATCAGTTTCATTTTGCATAGAAACTATTGTGTCTAAACAGCTCCTCCACCAAAGGCGTGGTGGAATGAAATGGAAACATGAAGCGACAGCTGGCCTAGAGCGGGGTATGGAAATTTAAAAACTGAAGAGTTCTGCGCACATTTCCCGGTTAGGTGACTCAGTGTCCACAGCGCCTTTTCCCTTGCTTTTTTAGCTTTGTTCCTGAACATCTCCAGAGTTCTTTCCAGCGTGTGTCACGCACCACACGCTTTATTCACATTCCAGGTACCCACACTTGTTTTCGCAGAATCAAAACTGAAGGGTTTTTTTCCTTCTCTCTTTCTCCCCCCTTCCCCAAATCTTAGCCTATTTATAAATTGCACAATTTGGCATGGGAGCACTGTGACCAACGTGCAAGCAGAGGATTTAATAATCAGTTATTCTTTTTGATGTTGGTTTTGCAACCAGACAGACCAAAGTGCATTGCAGATGTCTGGTTTAAGTGTTGTATGGGCGAAACAGAGGGAACTGAGCCGACAGTTCTGCTGTGGCCTTCTCAACAATTCTAATTCTGGGAGGGAATGCACTTTCTACAGGTGGTTGTTGTTGCTGCTGTTGGGAGTTTTTTAATGTTGATTCTGATAATCTGATGGAAGAGCAGCTCTTATTTAGCTTGTTCAGGAGTTATGGGTAATTTCACTAAATCTTTCTTTAAAGACAGGATTCATGTTCAAGAGAACTCAGTATTTGGTAGGTGGCCATTTAATCAGACTTTATAAATTCTTCTAAAATGAAAGGCACAATATTTCCCCTTATGATGCATCAACACACAGGACAAAAGCCTTGTGTGCTGCTCCTGATAGTAGTACACATTCTTTATCAAAGCCTGTTACCCTTTAGTTTGGGAATAGCCCCTACCTCCAGGGAATATGTGTATATGAAGGGGCATTTACCTAATCTGGAAATAAAGCTCACACAATGCCAGGGGCAAATTTTTTTTATTGACATTCTTCAGTATCCATAAGCACACTTTAGAAAGGATTAGTCCTTAGCTCTGCCTGCATATATGCGAGGCAGATGTGAATTAGCAGCTGAGGTAGGGCAAAACTCTGGTCTCAATTCTCCTCTTTTGCCATGCATAAATCATGGGTAATTCCTGTAGGATAATAAAGTCAGACTGGTTTTATCCCAATGTAAATGAGAGAACATGCCAAGTTCTTGGTGTAAATATATAAAAAGTTGTAAAAATAGTTTTCTTGATTTACATCTTCCTCTACCTTGAAGCACACATTTTTCCCTCCCTCTGTTCATTCACTGCTGAATCCAGCAACAGCTGCAGTAGATGTTGGTACAGAGGGTCACAGGTGTTCCCAGAGCCTTGCCTCCTATTCAGAGGGACCAGAGAAGAGTTCTTGGGATGCCAAGAAAGGACATGTCTATGTCCTTTATTCTAACTACATAAACTTATATCTAAATTCTTTATTTACACATTTCAGTGTTTCCAAGCTCTGCCATTGCTTCTCCTTAGATTACTTCACTTTCTGGCAAATTGATGGACTGAACTTGGGCACAGACAGCATCTTAATGATTTTTCTTTTTCAAAACAGTTAAGCCACAAAACACAGAGCAGTTTTCTTCTTGGCAACTGCTTTTTTCCCATTCTACCAGGACATAGTTGAGCTCTTACTGCTTTCTTTTAGCATAGATACAAATAGCAACCTTTCACTTTATAAGTTACAGGTCACATTTATCACTGGGAGGCTTAAAAAATTTGAGAGGAAGCCTCTTGTGTCATAAACTTCAACTTCCCTGACCCTGATCAGCTACTCTTTAGTGCTACTGGCATTTGAACTCTTTCTGTGCTAATGTGTGGCACTTTGCCAGAAGAACAGAGAGCTTTGAACAGCTTAGATCATGGATAATTTTTTTGTGTCTGACCTATTTGAAACATTTTACTAGCTCTGGCCATTTCCCATCTCTACAAACAAGGAAATAGTAAGAAGAAATGATCAGAATAATCTCCCTCTGGTCCTCCTTTTCCTGATTTAGAGTAAAATTTAGGGTTTTCATTCCCTTGTCAGAAGGAAACTGGAGAGCAAATAGAGTTTCCCTCTATCCTGTGCTGTTCCAACACCATAGCTGCTGTTTGTTGACTCACACAGAAGGCTTGAAGGAAATCTATAGACCTTCTGGTTAGTTCTGTATTTCAATCAAATATTTCTTCTCTCACTTCATATTAAAATAAGTCTATTAAAATGTGTGAATTAACTAAACTATATTAAAAACATGGTGTATTAAAAAAGGTATATTAAAAACATATATTTATTTTCAAAAGTGAAAATAAAGGAGATCTTATAATTATCTCCAAAATTACCTGGCATGTTCCAGGTCAGAGAGCAGTCCCACAGGATATGGCTTGTATTTGCAACACAAATATTTATATTTATTATTTTATAAAATATGCTATATCATATAATGCCATAGTTCCTTGTATTCTCTGCAAATCCATTGTCCTGAGGTGCTTCAAATCTTAAGTTATTGCCATTCAAGCCACACTGTGATGATTGATGATATCAAACAACACACTTGTGCTGTTTGATACTTCAGAGAGTTTGTGGCTTAGGGTACCTAGCAATGTCAGTTGTAGGGGCTGTATCCTTTTCCTAGAAGATTCCTGAAATTTCCCAGCTTCTGGATGGCACCCCATCATAATGAAAATAATGTTGTCAGTGTATCACCTCAAAATGGTGTTGTTTTGCTTTCCCCTTTAGGATTGTGTGTATCCTTTCTAAAACATAAGCAAGTTTGGTAAGACATGAAAGAATAGAGGCACCCATGGAAGGCAAAACTGAAATAGGCAGGATTGCACTGCCAGTTTTCCATGAGAGAGCCTGGAAGTTGAGAGTTAGCTGCAGCTGTGATGGTGTGAGAACAACAGCAGGATCTGTAGAAATAAAAATCCCACTCTGTTGTTTCCCTTATCCATTTCATCTGAGCTGGAAGTGACTGTGGAGGATTGTCTTGTTGTCCCTTGGCTCTCTGCCATGGTTGCTCTCCTGCCCTGTCTTTTCTGTGGCACGAGCAGTCTGTCCCTTACACCTAACTTCTGGAGTAGAAAATTTAGGTTTGGGCCTCCAAAAATCTCTTTTAGGCATTTTCAGTAAGAATGATTTAAATCTGGGGTGCTAAACTTGAATAAAATTTTCCTAAGTTCAGTGGGATCAGAATAAATCTCAAACTGGGATCGTGCTCAACCTTTATGAGGAGCAAGTCTTGTATTTCTTTTATTAGACATGCTATCATAAGTTTATTTTAATTTTTGCTGCCATCAAAGTGTAAGTGTCTCACTGACTCACACTCCATGTCATGCCCTGGGTGCTCTCTATGTAGCTGCTTTCTGTCCAACACTTCTCCATCTTCTCTGGCTTGTGAAATGCTTTTAACCGTGTAGATTTTATCTAAATTTTGGTGAATTCTTGAGTTCTGTGAAGATCTTTGGGTTTTGCAATATTTGTAATCACTCCTAACTGTACTTTGGAATGATCAGCGAGGTTCATCCATGCTTAGTTTACTTCTTGCAGTGTGATTCATTAAGATGCTGGGCTGAGATCTACCACTTATTTATCAACATCTGCAGTGAGCTGTTCGACAGAGCAGACACTGTTTTTTCTAACCAGCTGTCCGGGGGCTGTTAACCTGAAAAAATATTCTTTCTGAAAAGCCAGTGCTAAGTGTGCAAGTAAACTTTCCTCCTCTAGCAGCAGTTCCAGATTAGTCATCTTTTAAGATATTACAATATGTTTTCAGTATGGTCCCATAGATGTAATTTCTATGACTTTCACTGAGTCCAGGAGTACTAAGTCAAAAATTAATGCACTCCTCTGTGGAGCCAAGGATTTTCCAATGTTTCCTCCTATTTCACTGGCTTCTTTTAAGAGATGCAAAGACCACAGTCTTCTCTGAACAGAAGTTACTAAGTGTTGCAATGATACCTGCTTAATTTCAGCTCAGGAGAATGATCCAGGACTGCCTTTAATTTCTCAGAACTGAGAAGCCCAAACCGCCAAATGCCTAAATCATCCCCTTTATTTTTTCCTATTGTCTTCAAGATCCTCGGGATTTTCATTCATGTCTCACAATTTGTATTTTAACTTTCTGGGACTGTTTAATAGCTGTAAAACACATTTGAAAATCATAACCTTGACATGTGCTTTTTTTTTTTTTTTCTTTTTTTTTTCTCTTTTTCAGGAAGTATTTTGGAGAAAAGATTGGACTTTATTTTGCATGGCTGGGTTTATACACTGAATTCCTCATTCCATCTTCAGTAGTTGGGATTATTGTATTTCTGTATGGATGTGTAACCATTGAAAGTGACATTCCTAGGTAAGCTTATCTGTGATGCATGATTTGTTACTTGAATATTATAAGACTGCTTTGTTTTTTATTAATCTATAAGACTCTGTGAAAATAACTGGTTTTAGCTCATCTCAAGAGCTATGATGTATCCTTACCAACCTTACAAGCATTACATACACAGAGGCATTGTACAAGTATTTGAAGGGCACACATCTATTTGACTGGTCAGTGTCTCACCTCCTGAAACAGAAACATGCAATGAGCTAACTGTAATGAGCTAATTGTATTAGTTTTCTAATATAATAATTTTCTTTCTATGAGTGCACATAGCTCACTGCTCAATCAGAAAGTCATTATATAAAACTCAGTGAAATTAGTGCAAACATTGTACATGACTCTTGGAACACTTTATTCTCATTAAAATCAGACCTTTTATACAAGTAAGACAAACAATAGTTACAAGACTTAGCAAATGCCAGCAGGTCACAGGGATGTGATTCTGCCCCTCTGCCCCTCTCTGCTCAGCCCCCCTGCAGGGCTGCCTCCAGCCCTGGGCCAACCCAGCAAGGACAGGAAGCTGCTGGGGCCCAGAGGATCAGAGGGATGGAGCAGCTCTGCTGGGAGGAAAGGCTGAGGGAGTTGGGATTGTTCAGCCTGCAGAGGAGAAGGATTTGGGGTGACCCCAGGGTGGCCTCTCAGTGCCTGAAGGGAGCCCACAGGAAAGATGGAGAGAGACTCTTGACAGGGGCCTGGAGTGACAGGACAAGGGACAATGGCTGCACACTGACAGAGAGCAGAGTTAGATTGGATATCTAACTCTGGAAGATATCTGGAACAATTCTAGGAAGAAATTGTTCCCTGTGCGGGTGCTGAGGCCCTGGCACAGGTTTCCCAGAGCAGCTGTGGCTGCCTCTGGATCCCTGGCAGTGTCCAAAGCCAGGCTGGATGTGGCTCTGAGCGACCTGGGATAGAGGAAGGTGTCCCTGCCCATGGCAAGGGGGTGGAATGGGATAATCTGTAAGGTCCCTTCCAACTCAACCTATTCTATGATTCTATATTTGGTGTCCACAGTATTCCCCTTCTAGACACAAAATAATGTTGAATTTTCTGTATCCTGAGGGAAATATACTACACAAAAACTGCCAAAGTGACACCATTATGGTAATGTCTGCTTCCCAGTGGGAGGGAAAAAAATTGCCTCTCTGTTATCTGACTTCTGCTGGAGATACTGCAGTGCTTGTATGCTGGTCACACTCACGACAGTCCCTGAAGTGACAGCTTTTAAAATCACTGCAGTCAGACAAGGTTAACGATAGGTAAATGATGAACAGCACCACATCTGAGGCAGGGTCTGTTTTCTTAGCTTGATCTGAATAAATCTTGGTGCTTGTCGGGGTGAAAGCTTGTGCTAACATTTAAACTCCAGTGAGATTTATGGCTGAGATGTATCTGCAGCAACCTCTTCTGCCTTTTGAAATAGAGAATTACTGAAACAACATGAGAGCTGGAAACAGCTGCATGCTTTTCAAACCATGTAACATAAACATATTCATAATAGAGCTTGAGTAGTCATTTTTTACATTTGAAGTTGTAAGGAAAAGCCTATTTCAGGATGGTCCATGCAGGAACAATCATAATCACCATCTGCCAGCTATCATGGAAACAATGTGGCAACTCTCAGCTCATGATTCTGGCAAGGACATTTGAGCTTTGCACTACTCAGTTCACCTAGATGAGACTGTGCAGGTATGATAGGCTTTCACTTCCAATCCTTATGGAAAATACTGAAAGAATTCTTAGCCCTGTCAAGAAGTGTTTGGCCTGTTAAAATAATACTTATTTTCAAAGATTTTTGAAGCTGAATAGATAGTAAATAAAATTGAGAATCAAAATAAAAACCTTACAGTAAAGATCTTAAAATCTGTAAAAACATATTTTATCTCATATTTTTGTGCCACCATACTAAAAAGATGCATA
Organism: Regulus satrapa; assembly: GCA_013396955.1. Taxonomy (NCBI): domain Eukaryota; kingdom Metazoa; phylum Chordata; class Aves; order Passeriformes; family Regulidae; genus Regulus; species Regulus satrapa. The sequence continues at coordinate 369,869 of VWZN01005461.1, read as the reverse complement.
TTTTAACAATATGCAGCATTGAATTTTCTTTGCAACCACGTCAATCTTTCTTTTCAGTGATTTAAATCTGGTCTGTATCAAATGACGTAACTGACTGCAGAGATGCAAACTCCACTTTCGTGTTTGAATTTTGGTGTTTTAGTATGGTTAACCTGTCTTCAGTGTTGTCTTCCTTAACTCACTAATACAGTGCAGTGATCACTGCACAGTGGTTGAGTGTTGCATCATTTTCCTGTTGGTAAGGTGCCTATAAGGATTTGAAAGGATTATATTTATAAGGATATGCATTTATAAGGATTTAAAAAAATATTCATTGAAATGAACCTTGAGGAAACACACAGCTCCTGTTCTCTGCAAGCGCAGCCCACATATATTGCAGACAGCTTGTAATAGCTGGGATGTGCTGCTCGACATCACTACTGCACGTCCATAGTTTCTGAGCAGGACTGCTCAGAGGAACCTGTGCCCTTGTCTGTCACAGCAAAGAGATGTGTGACCAACGCAATGCCTTCACCATGTGCCCCCTGTGTGACAAGTTCTGTGACTACTGGAACCTCAGCTCTGCCTGTGCCACTGCTCGAGCGAGTCACTTGTTTGACAACCCTGCCACGGTTTTCTTCTCCATCTTTATGGCTCTCTGGGGTGAGTATTGCTTTGCAAGTTAGCAGTGCCATTTGATGGTTGGAGTCTTCACAGAATAACAAAGTGCTGTTTGATTGAATGTGATCCCTGTTGTCCTTTGGAAGCTGTCTGTGCTCAGAAGGCCAGGGAGAGCTGTCTTTTGAGGCTGTCGCTGTCAACAGCAAGCTCTGGCTTAAATGGAGTTGTGTAGTTCAGGGAAGAAGAAATGCTCTTCTTTCCTTTACTGCCATGTTTAGGATCGTAGAGTTGTCAAGTCTGTAAAAGATCTATAGGATCATCAAGTCCAGCCTTTGACAGATCTCTACCTGGTCAACTAAACCATGTTTGCATGCCACGTTCAGTTGTTTATTAATCATCTCCAGGGATGGTGACTTCACCACCTCCCTGGGAAGCCCCTTCCAATGCCAGTGGAAAGAAATTCTTCCTGATGTCCAGGCTGAACCTCCCCTAGCACATCTCGAGACCATTTTCTCCACAGAGGAAATTGTGCCATTAATGGCACTTCTAAACTTTGCCATATATTTGATTTTTTTTTTTCATTTTCTATCAACATGTCACACCCTTTTAACACTTTCTGCATTCGGGGACAGAATATATTTGAGGATTGGTATGGTGCAGACAGCTGAAAGGGTCTAATTTAAGCACAGTCCCACTTCCTTATGGGACAACTCAGTCACATAACTATCAAAACTTTATGGGATTCCAAGAGCAATGGGACTATTATCATTTTTATTATAATATATTTCAGAATATCCCATTTAAACAAGCTTGCTTTTCTTTAATGGCAAATATCCCTGTCTCCATGAGAATATCAAAACACTTCATAAACATGAATGAATGCATTGTAGTATTACTCTTATTGTTTTTGGCCTCACCTCTGCCCTGAAAAGTGTGTGTACTGTGTTTGCATGAATTATTGCTGGTGTTATGCTCTCCTTTACTCTAGAGCTTGTTTATTGTGAAAGTTAAATGTGTTATTGCTACTGTAAAATGATTTTTTATTTCCCTATTCATTGTTCCCAAAATGAAATTATCATCCTTAATATGAAACTGAGCAAATACTTTATTGTGTTATAGCCATCCCTCAGCAACCAGTGTGTTATTCTTTGCAAGCCTATTCAGATTTTACAGCTTGTTTTAGAAAGGACTGGTTGGTGGCTCGGCACTGGGTGAAGACAGCAGAAGGTTTTTAAGGAACTTGTAGACAGAACACACCATGGAAGCAAGAAACATTTATTTACCAGTTCCTGGAAGCCCTAGAGCAAACTTTAGAGAATATGTGAGGATTATGACTCAAAAATAGAAAAAAAAGAGGATGAATTTGTAGACTTTCAGAATAATTTATTTTACTATTTCAGATTACAGGATAGACTGGCAGATGAAGTGGCACCTGCTTCTGTGAAGCTTAAGATAAATAAAATACCGTTTTCCTGACAGAGAAAGTTTTCTGTAAACTGGCATCCATGCAAATGACAATTGCCAGTGAACCTCATCCAGAACAATTATATTTTAATATTAGGAATGCAATGTGCAAAATAAAATGTTGATATATCCTTGCACTAAGAAAAATTAGTAGAATCTGTTATGGAACAGAACAGGACAAAAAGTTCCATATGTACTGCTTTTTTAAAAAAGGCATGTAAGAATAACAAAATTCTTTCAGAGCTGTAGCCCTCCTCCAAAAAATGTTTCCCACAGATTAGAAAAGTCTGTTCTTGGGACCATGATAACTGAGCTTGTCAGTTCAAGAAAATGCAGCCGGCACACACAAAGAGCAGCAAAGCAAAATAACGGAGCCCTTACCAACTCTGCCCAGCTCTGTTAAGCATTAGATTACACCAAATTTTGCTGCTCTACTATTAGAGGCTGTGTTGGTTATATTTAGAGCTCAATTTGTTGAATGGCAGAGGTCACTCACACACCTTTTCCAACTGCATATTTAAAAGAGCAAACTATGGTGATCCAGGCCGGCTTGATTTCATGAAGGAGTTGGGCACCAAAATTCTTTTGTCTTGCTTGTCTTCTCCCATTCTTTAGAAAGCAGAAGGTGTCCTTTGGTTAATGTCTCAAAAGGAATCACTCTTTTAGTAGCTGATCCTGATTCTTTGTGAAGTGTCTTGTGATTTCAGCAGTCCTGCTGCCAGTGTCCACATTTCACAGTAATCCCTGAGTGACTGGGCTTGATGTCACTAGTGTCCAGGTGCTGAATTTCAGTATCAGAGGCCTTTATGAGAAGTTTTACAGAATCACAGAATGGGTTGGGTTGGAAGAGACCTTAAAGCTCATTCAATTCCAACCCCCTGCCATTGACAGGGACACCTTCCACTATCCCAGGTTGCTTAGAGCCACATCCAATGTGGCTTTGAACACTTGCAGGGATCCAGGAACAGCTGCAGCTGCTCTGGGCAACCTGTGCCAGGGCCCCAGCACCCTCACAGGGAACAATTTCTTCCCAATATCCAATTCAAACCTGCTCTATCGGTTTAGTTTTTTTGCTGGTATTAGTGAATGCAGACCTGCTGATTTCAGAGCAACTACTGCATCAAGCCAAGTATGTTCTTATAGAGCTAAATGTGGAACTGAGTTTTTGCATAACAGGAAAGAATGGAATGAGTAATACCACCCTATAAAATAACCAAATGTTTTTGTATTTAGGATCTCTAAAAGCCCTTGAGTTTCCAAATTGTGCTAAATATAGATTTTTATATGTTCTCTCTTCTGTAAGGGAGGAACACAGATAACAACTTAATTGCTTAATGGATTTGCTTTCAGTGTGCTGCCAGTTCTGTCTTTAAATAATATTTATGTCTTATATGCTGGGATGATACCTGTGAAAAAAATGTTCCCAGTTAATTGTTGGGGTAGATTGTGTCACCCACTGAAAAAGTGAGGTGAAGTATAAGAAAATGAAAAGCAGTGCCCCCAGCTGTTTATAGGTATAGCTTTCATTGCTGTAGTTTTGGTGGGTTTATTTGGCAGGTGCTGGTTTAGTATTAATATAATTATCTGAAAATATGTGTCCACAACCCAAGATTTATAAGTGCTATTTCTAATAAATCTGTAAATCCATAAGGTATGAGCAACTAGGAAAAGTGCTATACTGAGGAAACAGCAATTATGAGAGGACAGCCAAGAGAGTGTAAATATGAGACAACAGTAAAACATCTGTTCCTTCTTATTAGTATAAAAAGGAGAAGCAGAAGACTGAACCAGGGGACAGTCCTTTAGGGCAAAATCACCATTTCTATAAAAGACAAAAGCATTTAATGACACTGTTGTAATATCTTTTATCTTCAAAATATCTTTTTCTACATTATGCTGAGGATCCTAGTTATTTCAGTAGCAGGCAAAACTTACCACAGAATGCTTCATGGTGAATGAAGAGAGATGATGTATTCCATGGATATCCACAGTTATGGGCTCAGTTCCATTCCCTGACAAGAACTTAAAAGTTGCTCTGGACAACCCATGTTCCATCTTTCTATATTTTATTTTTAAAAGACAGTAATTTTTGTTGTGGTGCTTTGCTTGAATTCTTTCTTTAAAATTGTGTAATTGTATAATAACTGAGGCTGCTTCTAAGTGCTTAATTTTAAAGGGTCTAGCATAATGGGATTTAAACCTCAGTTGAAGCTTATAAGTAATGCAAATGTTTGCCACAAGGCTTTGGATTTATAATTTTAAAAATTGTTTAATTTATTTTAAAGCTACCATGTTCCTTGAACAATGGAAGCGTTTGCAGATGAGATTGAGTTACTTCTGGGATCTAACTGGACTGGAAGAAGAAGAAGTAAGTCTGCTCTCCCTGGGCTAATTTACTGTGTTAATTATTCTATAGATGCATATTATATAAGCATTGCTATATAGATTTCTCATGAGTGTTCTCCATCCCAATGCAGTTTGTAGCTGTGTTTAGATAAGGAACTGTAACTGATACACTTTTGAGCATCAATGTTTATTTAGGAACTCCTCACCTATATCTTACTGTTCATCACTTGGAAGTTAATAATGAATGTTGAAAAGGATTACAAGGAAAGAGCAGATCATGTTTTGCTGAGAGTGTCCATATGGCATTGTATAGTGTGCAGTAACACAATGACACTGAAAAAATACTTTGACATGTTACTTCATTATGTGTAACAAGAAATCTTTGTTATGATGACAGCCACAGGTCACAATGCCATCACCAATTTCTGCATCCAGGGCTGGGTGACATCTATGATGCCTTAGGTACATCATCCCAAACTCTAGATGCTCACCAGAAGAGTTGTTTCAAAACAAAAAATGGTGTGGGTTTCTTCAGAAAGAGCTTTCCAGTGAGCCATGGGGTCTCCAGCCATGAGAGCTATTTATTCAAGTCATGCCTGAATTGACTGAAAATGAGACTTACTTGCTCATTGGTACTTACAATGTCCCTAATTCTGTTCTTAGTTCTGTCCTTTGCTTTGTTCTAATGACTGTATGTCAGCCAAGAATTAATTTCTAACCCTGACTAAAGGGAGCACAGTTACTAAAATCATAAAGAAATATCATACTAAGAACAGGTAGACTTTAGACTTTCTCCTGGCAGTAGCTGAGGTGTCTCTAGAACAGGGTCATATTCAGTAATTCAGAACCATCTTGCTTTGCTGGGAGGATTTGAATCCATTTGCATCCTCTTCATGTTCCATCATAGTTCCTTAAACAACAGACCATCTACAAGTCTTCATCCCTGCTCGCAGAGCTCAGCTCAAGGAGGAGAGTGCAAGTACCAAAGGGGAAAAGCAAGCTGACATAATGGACTTCATGATATAGGATGGTAGTGATGTTATTCCTCTATTTCCTATTTCCCAGATCAAAATATTTGGATAAAACAAAAAACCAACCCTGAGAACAGACAGCACACTCCAGTATTTCTCTTCTTCCATCACTATCCCATAATACAGAAATATTCCTTCACTGGTGACTTGACAACAAGTTCCTCTCTTTTGTCTCTGATTCTCAGCTTTTTTATGACTCTCTGCCCTGTTATGATGTGGATGATGCTCACAGTGCAAGCCAGTACTCCCAGTCTGTGAGTTGTGATGCAAACCCAGTGCACTAGCCCATCAGAAATTCCTACTTGTCCCACATGGGATGTCAAACTGCCCCTGCCAGAGATACACCAGCTGCAGGGCAAACTGAGAGTTTGGAGAGCAAACTCTGGGCACTGTGGCATATTTGATGAACCACCATATTTTTCTGATTTTCTGAAGGCCTCCATGCCTCCCACTTTCAGACAATCAAAGGACACCTGGTGGATGAACGGCAGTGGGAATGGCTCCCTACTTGGGAAGGTAATAAAAATTCCTTCCAACTTCCATCATCTACCCAGGTGCCACATCAGAAAAGGTATGAGGCCCTGGATCTAGAGGGTCAGCCAGAGGGCATAGAAAAAAAATTATCTGCCCAGAGAGCCTCCCAATTAGACTTCATTTGTAGGAAGGATCACCACCTCTAACATTAAAAAGAAAGGAAGGGCAGTTGTAGTGGGTGACTCCCTCCTGAGGGGAACAGAGGGTCCCATATGTTGACTGGACCCACCCTTCAGAGAGGTCTGTTGCCTCCCTGGGGTCTGGGTATGGGATATTAGCAAGAGACTCTCTGGGCTGATTCAGCCCTCTGACTATTACCCACTGCTGAAACTCCAGGTGGCAGTGATGAGATTGAAAAGAGGAGTGTCAGGCCAATTAAAAGGGACTTTAGGGCACTGGGTGAAGTGATCTTCAAAAGATGGAAGGAATAGGAGAGCCCACATTATCAACAAGTGGCTCAAGGGTTGGTGTCATCAGCAAAATTTTGGGTTCTTTGATCATGGGGCAACTTTTACGGCACCTGCCCTGCTGGAACCAGATGGGCTCCATCTCTCTGTTAAGGGCAGAAGTATTTTAGCTCATGAACTGGCAGAACTCATTGAGCGGGCTTTAAATTAGGTTTGAAGGGCGAAGGGGATGCAGCCGGATTCTCTGGAAGCAGGCCCAAGGGTGGTAAGCCTGAGTAAGGGGTGAAATCAGCAGCCCAGCTGAGGTGCATGTACACCAACGCATGCAGCATGGGTAACAAACAAGAGGAGCTGGAGGCCACGGTGCAACAACAGACCTGTGATGTAGTCAGCATCATGGGAACATGGTGGGATGACTCACATAGCTGGGGCACTGCACTCCCACTATCTCAGAGCCCCATCCAACCTGGCCTGGAACATTCCCAGGGATGGGGCAGCCACAGCTGCTCTGGGCAACCGGTGCCAGGGCCTCAGCACCCTCAAAGGGAAGAATTTCTTCCTCATATCCAATCCAAACCTGCTCTGTGTCACTGTGAGGCCATTTCCCCTTGTCGTATCCCAGGCCCCTGTCAAGAGTCTCTCTCTTTATCTTTTTTGTAGGCTTCTTCCAGGTACTGGAAGGGTTTTCTATGTATCTCTTTATTCTTATTCCTTTCTGGACATTTTCTGGTTGACCTACGTCTTTTTTGAAGAACAATAAATATGTCTTTTGACACAACACCTTAAGCAGACAATAATGAACCTTGTCATCTCCTGTCAGTTCTTGGTATTTTGACAAAACCCCAGAAGTTAGATCAGGTTTTGTTCACCTTTTACCCATAAGATTCATAAAGACAGGGATAAATTTGTCTGTAGAATGTTACTGGCATCATGTTTCAGTGATGGTGAAGTCTTTACAAATGTTGAAAACTATGGTGGGAAAAGGCAGAATTGTGTCTGATCAAGTTAGGCCAGAAGTGGGATCACTTAAAAGAGCAACAAAGGGACAAGGAAGAAGCTCAGGAGGTTTAAGAGTTTTAAGACTACATGGAGTTAAGCTATTGATTGTCAATTTTTTTAGGAAGGGCAATTACAGAACCAAAGCAGGGAGAAAAGCAACCATAAATGTGAGGAGCTGTGAAGTACTTTGTGAGAGTTATATTGAAATAAATGCCTTTGGTGTAATTTTTGTGGATGTTGACTGTAAGCCTTTCAGTAAATGGCTTTCTTTAAACACACTGGGCCAAATCTTTTGCTTCAAAGGAATCACAGGATATATTAATTTATTCCATTTATTTATGAATGTCCTGGCAATGGCAGTCTGAAAAAGCAGACTCTAAGGCATCCATGCATCTTTGCAGCTGACAGATCTACAGACATAAAAATTGGTGTTTGGACACCTGAAACCCACAAAAAGAATGGCAAGCGCTGGGTACCAAGTGGAAAACTGGTAACTGTGTTGGAAAGCAATAGACCATCTCATAAACAAATGGGAGGAGGAAAGAAAAGAAAAACTCGGACCAGAATCATGAGAGCAAACAAAGCTTGGGGAACAGTGCATAAACACACACAGAACCACAGAATCATTTAGGTTGGAAAGGACCTCCAAGGTCATCGAGTCTTTGACCAGTCCTCACCTTGTCACCTAGACCAGAGCACTGAATGCTGTATCCAGTTATTCCCTGGACACCTCCACACCTCCCTGAGCAGCTCATTCAAGTGCTTTAACCACCCTTCCAGTGAAGAAATTATTCCTGAAATTCCCCCACTGTGTGCCTTGCCAGAGATGTGTGACTGTGGAACACAATGAAAGAGGTTGTGCATATCATCCTGGTTTGAGTGTGTAAGATGGTCATCAATAAACCAGGAACAGAGGTAGGAGAATCCAGACACTCTTCTCCTTAATGAAGTACAGATGGACTCCAAATAATGATGTGGGTGGTAGAAACTCTTGCCTTCTCATGAATCTTCAGAAATTGTATTTCCAGGATGTTTCT
>VWZN01005461.1:335400-361409 GCA_013396955.1 Regulus satrapa | reverse complement strand
TTTTTTTTTTTTTTTTTTTTTGGGGTGGAAGAGATTTTATTTTTCCAATGATCCTGTGCAAATGGAAATAGAAATGCAATTATAAAAGATAAAGTTTTAGAATTTGGGCAAGAACTTGGAAGTCAAATGGCTAGAGAATCTGCATTAACTGAAATGCCAAGGAGTCTCCATTAATTGGTGTTGATATTGTTCAAATAGTCAAGCTGTTACTGTGTTTCATTATAACAGGGAGGAACTTGGATGTCTGTCTTCCTTAGGAACATTTAATTTCAGCTTAAAATCCTGTGCTCTGTAAAAGGTTTGCCAAATATTTTAGTTTATTTGAAAACTAATTCCCAAAGTCTGGTTCTTCCTTTTGCTGATTGGTGAGTTTAAAAACCCCTGTAATTACTGAACCCTTATGAGAAGTCATTGAGGTCACTGCAGATTACTGCTGAATTAAGACAAGTTAATCAGGAAGGTAGATTGAGTAAAAGAGAATTAAACAAAATTAAAAAGCAAGTTGACCTGGTGACATTAAATATGTTTACAGATACATTCCATTCTCACCTTACTTGATCCTGGTTTAACTTTATTTTCTCTGTCATGGTTTCAAAATTCATTTTGATCTGATCAGTCTGATGGCTTCACTATATCTTCCACCTTTCAAATAGTAGAAGCAGATGCATAAGATATTTTTATTTGCTAAAATCCTCAAAGAGAAGACTCTAATCAGATAACTGCGTGGCCCTCATAAGAAAAAATGTCCAGTATTGGTAAAAGGGGAATTTGTAGCTACAATATTTTGTCTTGTTTCAAATATCTCCTTTCTATATCCTCAAGTTTCTTGTGCCAATGAGATATTTAATTTGGATTATTTTCTCCACATGCACTATCTCACATTTTCCCTATAACTTAATTTTCCTGTTGGGTCCATGTTTCCAAATAGTTTTAAAATACTTTGTATACTTTTTTATTAATCTTTTTTCTGTTTCATTACTCTTTGCAGTGAATCTTCCATGACCTTCATTAAATTGTTGCTAAAACTAATTGTTTTATGATCCTTGGCTAGACCTGTTCTTCTAAAAACATCCTTTTAATGCTAGATATAAGTCCTGTGTTTAGGAGGATGAGAGTTTCATTAGGCTAGTTGGGGAAGGAATGCTGAAGCATGAATGTTATCCTTCAGCTCTTTGGGAAAACTATTTAGTACCAGTTATTGCTCCACTAAAAGATTACACATGAAGGCACACTTTAAACATATTTAAAGTTGTAAACTGCAAGAATAAAATCAGGTGAATTTTTTTTTTTTTTTTTTTGCCTTCCCATAAGCTAGTTAATGTGTTTTGATAACTCCTTTGGTCTGTCTAATCTGGTATACTTGCTTATATTCTAAATTTTTATTATCTTTTTAATACATTCCATGTGTTTGTCATGCATGTTTGTAAAATTTCATTATCACTTTCTTTCTAAATCAAAGGAAAATTAAGGAGAGATTGATTCACATTATTTATTCTTATCAAACTGGATCATTATCCACAGAGGCCTAATTTGATGGACAGCGGATACACATGTGAATGTTTGAGGCAAATCCTAGGAGATCACTCTCAGGAAAAATTCCCACTGATGTCAACATGAGTTTTGCCTGAGTAGAAGTTTCATGTTTGGCTCTTTGTTTTCAGAATGGGAATTATCATTTTCTACTTGGAGCACTCATTTAGCCTCGTAGTACCTTGGCTCACATGGTTTTCAATAAGTGTCTGGCAGTTGTACAGGCAAACTTCCAGCATCCTGGGATTCAGATCTATCCCTACATGGATATTTGGCCTTTCTGAAGTCATCCCAACAATTTGTAGCTTTTTGTACTAAGTGTAGAACTTTTCCCATTTTCAGAGAAAGAATTAATTCTGAATCACATTCTTTTTACAGCTGAGAGGAATTGTCTCTTCATATCCATGGATGCATGGGTCAAACATCCCTAAGTCTAGACTGTAAATAAATATTTTGTGCAAAAAGCTCATAAAATGAGTATATACAAAATGCATTCCAGGGAGCTCTGTGGTCCGTTCAGTCAAGGGTAACATGACTTGGCAGATTCAACAAAGACAGATCAACTACTATTCCAATCCAGGTGTAGGTGTATGAAAGACAGTTAAAAGAACACTGGAATGTCTTACTAGGGAAATGAAACATAACTTGGCCAAATTTGAACAGAATATGAACTCAGAGAAAAACTGTCAGTAGCAAAAAGTAAGTTAGCATACAATGTTTTGCTTGGAATTTATTTTCTTGATTTCCCCTTGTTTTCATTCAAAACAGCTTTCAAAAGTTTCTCTGACCTCTGGAGGTTGCCCCTCATGTCTCAGAATGCTTTGCTTAGCAGAATGTAAGAGAAAAAAATGAAGCAAATTAATTCAGGTCTTCAGTAGCATAGTATATTTAGATCTCCTTAGTTTCTTACAGCTTCATTTATCTCCTTTCCCTACTTTGATCGAGCTGTCTCCTCTCATGTAGCCATCCATGCCAGATATCTTCATCCTTTCTTCATTTAAATCTAAAGATGTTTGCCACATCCAGCCTCTGAATCTTTATGTCAGGAAGCATGGTGGCAAATAATGCAAATCAACACAATCCAGTAAAAATGAAAAAAAACTCATCAGGATACAGGCATTGACTTTAGCATCTTTAAATGCTTATTGTTGTGTCTTTGTCCTTTTCCCATCCTGCTTACCACCATTTTTGCTGCTAATCAGCTTTATTATTACTAGAGTTTACCAGTGTCTCACTATTTCTTGGACTTCCACATGTTGTCCAGAGGAGGGATGCCAAGGTGATCAGAGGGATGGAGAACCTCTCCTGCAAGGAAAGGCTGGGAGAATTTGGATTGTTCAGCCTGGAGAAGAAAAGATTTTGGGGTGACTTCTCAGTGGCCTTGCAGTACCTGAAGGGAGCCCACAGAAAAGAGGGAGAGAGACTCCTGACAAGAGCTTGGAGCTACAGGACAAGGGGGAACAGTTTAAAATTAAAAAGGGCAGGTTTAGATTGGATATTGGGAAGAAATTGTTCCCTGTGAAGGTGCTGAGGCCCTGGCACAGGTTGCCCAGAGCAGCTGTGGCTGCCCCTGGATCCCTGGAAGTGTTCCAGGCCAGGCTGGATGGGGCTCTGAGCAACCTGGGATAGATACCCAGAAGAGAAAGGTCTCCTGTGCATGTCTCAAACACTGATATTGGGATACCCATGGAGCCAACCAAGGACTGTTGATAATCACAGACAAGGATTGTTGGTGGATTGTGTGGACCAGCATTCCAGGAGGAAGAACAAAATGTGACTGGTAAAGGGGGACATGTGGAGGTTGAGCAGCACTTTTTGGGGACAAACATCTTGATCAAGTCCACAGATGCACAACAAAAAAAGTGCAGGAAACAGGCTGAGAAGTGGGTGTGGACTGTAGGGGGGATCAAGACCACCTAAGATGCCTGAAAGCCCCTGGCCCATTTACATTTCAGGCCCATCTGAAGGGATGGAGAGTTAATGATAACTTATTTACATGGAAAGCAAGACACTTAAAGGGGAGAAACCCTCCCCTTAAAGGGTACCCCCAGCAAGCCTAAGTGGCCCCCCTTGGGCTTCTGTACAGCTCATCACCCCATCAGGGATCAACACTGGAATTAGGACTGCTGATCTCTTTCTATTATTCATCTCTTTTTCTCTTCCCTTTCATCTTATTCCTTTATCCAAAGCCCACTGCCATGTGCTTGTATAGTAGGTTAGGGACTACATACCAATTTCCATGCCAAGCATATAATTTATGATTAAATCTTTCTGAATGTTTGTGAGATCCTGTGACTTTGTCATTCCTTACAACCAAGAACATTTACACATCACAGTGGAAGTTTTCCCTGCCCATGGCGGGGGAGGCTGGAACAAAATGTAAGATTCCTTCTAACCCGGACTATTCTTGGATTCAATGATTTAAATGATACTCTATCATATACCATTTGAATGCATTAGGGAAATCTCATGATCAGGAAAAGCAACAATTTGGAGGTCTAACTCTGTTCATATTCTCACATGCAGCAGAAAATGGTGAGGGTTGTGTCTGATGTGGTGAAAATGTCACAGATACAAAAAATGAACACCACCTGTATCCCTCAAGGAATTCTGGTGAAGTTCCCATTCTATTTCTCATGAGGATTTATTAACTTATCATGCTTAAAATGTTTTTTGTTCTCTTCATGACTATCAGATTAATTAAAAAATGTTAATGACCCTTTTTTTTTGGATGGGATTGATATGCAAGGTTCCTAATTATAGTAAAGAGGGATGATATGACCAATGCTGTAGGAATAGCCTTTTTTGTGGGAGATGTCAATCCAAATTCCAGCTCTGAATGGGGTCAGAGGTTGGAGGGAATAAGGAGATGCATGATACTTTTCCCTTTTATGAGATGGTTACTTGAGAAGCCTAGTAGATTTTTGTCACCTTGCTTAATTTATGCTGTAATTTGGGAAAGAAAAATATGTTTTGCAAAGGCACATTGAAAAGTTCTTGATTAGGGAAACTGGGCCAGATCTGACACCCTAGTCCAAAAGGTGTATGGAGTTGAATCATTTTGACATCTTTGTTTGTGAATGATTGACCAGGAATTTTGGGGATTTTCTCTTAATCGTGATCACATTTGTTTGTTTTTGTCTTTTTCAGGAACATCCCAGGCCAGAGTATGAAAACAAACTCCTTCAGAAGAAGCTGAAAAATAAAAACATCACAACAGAAAATTCAAGTGGGGTGAGATGCAGCATACTCTTTTAATTTATGTGGGATTTGTGTTTTGTTATGTTGTGATTATATTTTTGTCTCTCAGAGGTTGCTAAAGTAACTTTTTGGTGTTCTTAATTAGCCTTTTGAGCTGATAGATGGTGGTGTGGTGAAATGCAGACTTGCAATGCCGTTGCAGGACTTTGAGGTCATGTCTTTCAAAGTAAAGCAATTTGCATAGAAATGGGGTTGGCAGGTGGCTCAGGATCTAATCTGTAGAGCCGTTCCTGATTCCCAAGATAATCACCACAGAATTCTTACAACAATCCCTCAGAATGTCAGTTCTTTCTGCACAATGAGGAAAGCAGCTTTTATTATGGTGATTTCATTTGCATAGGTAACCTTGGTGTCTTTAGTCCTGCTGCAGTTACACAACTGTGAAGTTTTAATAGCATTTGCAGAACAAATGGAAAAATAGTTGGTAGATCATTTTCAGACTGAAGCAAGTTCAGGATTTCTATGGCTATTTCAAACTTTTTTGAACAAGCCCTTTTTTATCAATCTCAATATTTCTAAATTATTGACTGAGGTCTGTTTCCTAAACATTCACAAACTGTGTAGTTTTGGTCCATTAGGCTTTCTTAACCATTGCTCATTCCTTGCATTCCATGTGTGCCGGCAAAGTCAGGACATTCCAGTACCATGTTCAGCTTCCAGGGAGAAAAAACCCCAACAGTTTAATTTGCTTACAGATTGAGAATCAGTACCCAAAGTGAAGGGTTTTCAGGTTTGTTCCAACAAATTTAGCTTGTGGAAGACCTTCATTATCCCTTTCTTCTGCTGACGATGATTTGTAAAGTGTTTCCGGGGAATCTTTCATTTCAGTGAGCCTGCCTGTCACCTGTTGAGCCCAACCAAACTCCACAGATCATGGGAGAGTCTCAATTATTTTTGTGGGCTTTTGATCTTGCCCAATAAGCAGTGACTCTCAGAGCATGGTGGAGTCTTACACATTACGCAGCTCTCTTGGCCTTCCTAGCAAGGAATAAAAGTAAAAGTCCAATAAAATCATTACTGTTCTGCTTTTTTTGGGGGGGGGGGCTTGAAGTAAATGGGAACTGGAAACAAGTCAGCTGTTGATGCTGTAGAATATTATTATTATCTTGCTTATCTGAGATACAGAAATAATTCCAGATTAGACATTGAAAGTAAAACAAAAAGAAACAGAAAAAACCCCAAACAAAAATCCCCCCAAACACCAACCAAGCGAGAAAACCCCACACTAAAACCCAAAAATTAATCCAAGAAGAAATGTTAAGTAAATAGGTAGGAAAACAAGGAACAGTGTAAAGATCCAGCACAACAAAAGTTGGAAAAGCTCCTTTCAGACATCAAGAATGAAAAGACTTACATGGAATGTTTTTGTGTCAAATTGCTTTCTGTGTCAGTGTGGATGAAAAAATACTGAATTTCTGAATTAATGTTCCCCAGATTACTGAAATATATTGCAAGCAACTGAGCAGTTTGTCATCAGTGAACATTCTGCTTACTAATTCTATCCAGCAAACAGCACACATTAGTCTGGGTCTGGGAGATGTGTTGCTCAGGCCTTTGTACCTCAGGGTCTTATGAAATTATGAAAGCAATAGATGTTGATGTGAGGACTTCAGAAGACGAATAAAACTAAACATAACAGTTCAATTAAACTGTTCTAACTGTGGAAATGCACCATTACATTTTGCTTTGGAAGACCCTGAAAAGTTAGACATTCAAAGTAATGAGTATTGAAGACTGCAATAATTCTTCACCCTTATTTTTAGAGGTTTCAGCCTTTTCTTTTTGCAAGATCATTGCCTCAGGAGATTTTGTGTGGCAGGTTAATCTTAAGGCACAGGTTTCTGTGAGGTCTCTGGCTCAGTATTTCTGTCTTGTTGGGTGGAAGCCAGGGTACAGAACTTTGTCATATTACCAGGGCAGATCTAGTGGTTGGACAGGCATCAAAGCAGAGATGTCTCTGTAGTTACAGATTCAATCCTCCTAATTTCTTGGTTTTGTGTGAATACACAGATGTCTGTGAGGTCTCTATCTCTTCATGTCTTGGTTGACAGTCTAATGTCATGGCACAAGCCTCTATGAAGTTTTCTCCTGAATATTTTTAGCTAACTAGTGTAAATTAAAGGCATATTTTTATGTGTATGTGGCTGATCAACAACTGTATTGTGCTGTGTTAATATCAAAGGACTGGTTCTGGCACTGTTGCCTAAAACTTCTCATTACTTATCTAACATAAGTCAGAAGTCTCCAATTCAGCAGCTGGGGCTTGTTGGGATAGAAATGATGCCAAGGGGTGGATATTGTGAGAATATGGGTTATTTAAAGGCATATATTTCTATAAAATTACTGGCTTGTTTCCATTATGTTAATTCCTCTGTTCCAGTGAGGAATCGACTGGTTTTATGGAAAGAAGCAGCTTTTATGTGCAAAGCTCTGTGTACAGTACATTTTTTTCCCTTGCCTTACTCCAATAAGGAGTTCCTGTGAATATAATTGGGTTATTTTTGCAATGAAGGGACAGGGGTTTGGTTAGGGGCTGCTTTTGTGATTGCAGAAGAAAGGTGACACCACTTACATCCTCTCTTAAATGATAACTTGGGAATACACGTTCCGAGGAAACCAGCACACAGTTTTCCCTCTCTGCTGTTCAAATCATTAACTTTAATGAGTGCAGAAGATGCCCAGCACCTGTCAGGGCTAGCAAACATATGAGTCACTCTACCCAGGCAGCAAATTCCAAATCAGCTTGATGAGCCTGGCAAGACAAAGTATGACACATCTAATGTATCATTTGCCCAGTGGGGTTTGTGCTTTAGAATACAGCTCTCATACAAAACACCACTTGGTGTGTTTCCGCCACTGGAATAAGCAGAGAACAACATTTCGCCCTCCACGACCCCATTCAGGCTGTTTGAATGAATATTTTATTGGTTATTTGGAGAGTGAGAAAAAAACTGTGAGGGCTTAGAGCACTTCACAAAGGATTGGTGTGAAATTACTCTAACAGTAACACCCTGAGTTTCTATTATTTCAGGAGAGAATTCATTTACAGCTAAAGGAGTTGAAACATTTGTGTGAAATGCTTCAGGTTAAATAGAAAATAGATAAACAGACATTCCTTTTGAATTATGACATTGATTTTTAGAAAATGACAAGTTCTAAGGGACTGAATTGGGAAATCTGGAATGATCTCTTATAGTCAGTACTACTATTAAATTCTTTATGGTCACTGTTATTTACAAGGACATGTAGAGACAGCATAAGGAGGAATGACTTTAAACTGACAGAGAGCGAGTTTAGATTAAATATTCGGATAAAATTCTTCCCTGTGAGGGTACTGAGGCCCTGGCACAGGTTGCCCAGGCTGCCCCGTCCCTGGAAATGTTGAAGGCCAGGATGGATGAGCCTCTGAGCAGCCTGGGATGGTGGAAGGGAAGGAAAGGGGTTGGAACTGAGTGATCTTAAAGGTCCCTTCCAATCCAAACCATTCTATGATTCTCTGATATAAAAGCTTGCAATGCATAGCTCCTTTATTCATGTACATCAAAAGGCATTTTTGTCCTTGCAGCAGAGATAGTGGATTACACACACGTGTATGAATATGTGTTTGATAATACACTCATGCAAACATGGCAGATGCAAGCTTTGTAATGAAGCATTTAATAGTATACTTTGTTTTTCTTAAATGAACTATAGCACAGAAGATGTGGATAGAAATATTTAATGAATAGTGTTAAGTTACTGTATGCATAGACTGTTAACTGAAAATGTGGTGGATAGTTGCAATCTTCTGATAAGTTGTTCTCTCTCTGCAGTAGTGACATCCTCAATGGAATTACACAGAGGTCAGGAAATGAAAATTGGTCTTGTGCCTGAAAACATGCATATGGGGTTAGATCCAACTCTCACTGGAGCTGATGGAAAACCTTCCAGCCATTTCTGTGAGAGATGGATCAGGCCCGGACTCCTTTTCATTAAATGTCCAGCTGATCTGGCAAACATGATCCAACATCATGTATATTTATATATATAAATATATATATATGTGTGTGTGTACTTATCTTTCCTATTTGGCAGGAAAACGAATAACTCATTCTACATATTTCTTAAGGAAAACTTTCTTTACAGAAAAAAATGGACTTGTCTCTTGGCTTGTGTCCTGACTTGGAGCAAACCCTAGGAGTAATAGAATCTGGCATCCTGTCTTTCTTTAAATTAATTTAAAATATGATATTGGCAGAACCAATTATTTAAATTGTTAATTCAGCTGGTAATTGAAACAAAAAAGAAATATTTCTTTCTGAACCATCGTTTAGTTTACAACTGAATTAAATCAAGCTGGTTTGAAGAGGAGGGTCTCTAGTGTAAAGGACGATATAGATTAAGCATGAAGTAAAATTCTACATTGCTAATACTTTATATATCTATTTTTAAAATTTTAACATTGCAAAACATGAAAAAATAATTATTCCTAGCAGTTGATTTCTTACCAGTCTTCTATAACCAGATCTCCCATAAGGACTAAAAACCCTTTCAGATACTGGAGCCCATTTCTTCATTAAGCAAGTCCTTGATAAGGTTAACTAAAGAAAAAATATAATCTTATTATTTTTTTATATTAGCTGAAACTCTGTAGAAGAAACCAAGATAATTGGTCATAAATGCCAGTTTGGGCAATCAGAATTATAAAAGAATTTTAAATATACCTAGTGTTCTTTAACCCCCAGTATTTTAGCATTTATTGAACCATATTATTAGTATTATAAACCCATCAAATTGATACAGTATTTCTTAAACTATCCATTGTCTTTCTGGTCTGTATCATATCTTTACTTTGAGAAATATCTTTCTAAGTGTATGAGATAATAAGATGAATATATAATAAATGATTTTTTTTCCCCTTTTCAAATTATTTCTTGCATCATTAACTTTTGACAATAAAAAATGAATGAAAATAAAAGAATGGCTGAAGATGAATGAGGACACTTATGATTATAATCTTACAGAGAGATTTCATCCTCTTTTTATTATTATGTTTGTTATAATTCTGGTTCTTTTAATGTTTATTTGAGTTCTAGGTTATGAAAGTTTCATACTAGAGTATTCATAAGCAGAATTTATGTCTTCAAAGGAGTATTGACATGATCTTTCAATTGAAAAATTGTGTTATTTAGATGTGGGGATTCTTTAATTTTGAAGTACATGGCATGTGCTCAAAGCTTCTCCCTGTTGCTGACTTGGAATTTGGTTATCTTTGTATGGAGTAGTATAAGAAATGCAGCTAAAAATGTCCCACTTTCTCTCTGTTCCTCTAAAAATCTCCAGTGGGATTTCCTCTTTTGTATCAGGCAGATGAATCCAAGGTAAGGCCACTGTGCTGTGTTCCAGTGTCTACAATTATATTCCAGCCAGACTTCAGTAGGAAATAGCTCTTCCTACACTCTCAATAAGAGCTAATAAAATGCTTTAAAGTGTACTATAGTAGAATATTTGGGAAGGCTTTTAGGATTTTATGTAGTCCAAATAACTGCTCCTGTTGAAAGGTGTGATCTCAAACTGTTACTTGGGATATTACCCGGTCAGGTTATGGAAATCTCCAAGGATGGCGATGGTAATATCTTTCTGGCCATGTCCTGACTGTCCTCATTGTGTAAGAGCTTCTCATTATATCCAGCCTGAACCTCTCTGCTTTCAGTTTAAGCCCATTGTCTCTTGTACTTCCACCACTGTGAAGAGCCTGGCCCTGTCTTTTGATGAGCTCCTTAACTGTGCTCAACAAACCTTCTTCCTCAGTTTCTCCTCCTTGGACACATTCTCTGCCCTTAACTCACATATTTAGTGCCATTAATGCTTTCCTTCTACTGGAAGGCCCAAAGCAGTATTTAAATCCAGACTACTGAGTGCTGAAAAGCTGAGGTAATCTCTTCCCTGGACCCACTCATTGTCACAGCTCTGCTGGGCTTCACTGCCAGGGCACACTCCTGGCTCTTGTTCATCTTGTTTTCTGCTGACACCAAAGAGTCTTTTCTCTAGAGTCAGTTCTCCAGCAAGGAGTTTTCTGTCTCAAAAGCATTTGCTCTTGCTGAAGTTCCGGAGGTTAGTAGAGACCTGTTCCTTCAGTCACTCCAGTTCTCTCTGGATGGCAGCTGCAGGCCTAAGAGAACTGATAATCTCTTGATCCCACCTCAGCCTGATGTCATCATGAGGGAGCAAGCATTCCGTCACCTCCTCCTGGTTCCTGCTGTAAAGTGGGGTGGCTCTAGGATGACCATGGCAGTACTCCAGCTGTTACAGGTTTCAGGCACACTTATTGACCTACACCTTCTGAGCGAACCATGAAACTCATCTGTTGCTGAAGTCAAGGCAAATGGCAAGGACACGTCTCCTCTTCCCCACAGGTCCAGTCATTTTCCTCACAGAAAGCAGCCAGGTTGGGGCAGGAAATGATTCACCCTTGGTTTATCCAGAATGACACTTCACAATTCTCCTTATGTGTTTAGAATGGGTTTCTTCACTTTTCTAGAGACCAAAGTGAGACTTATTACGATTCCTTAACTATTCTTTTCTCTTTTCTGTAAGGTTGGATAAAAGATTATTCTTTCTCTTGTTGCCAAGGCCTTTCCTTGAGCTCGGTGTCCTTTCAGAGATGACAGACATGAAATTGCAAGAACATCAGCCTGGTCATCTATTTTCCATTCTTTTTCTTCAAAGTTTTCAATAAATTAAATCACTGCTTGTCTTTCCCAAACGAATAGCTTTTTTTAATTTTTTTTTTTTTTTTAAATTAGGAATACTAGATCCTTCTTTATTCAACTGTTGGAGGCTGAACAGTGGAGATGAGAGCAAGTATTTTAAGAGAACAGTGTGTTGTGCTTGTGAGATTCTTTCTGCTAAAAAAAAATTANATTTTATATATATATATATATATATATATATATATATAAAATCAGAAATAGTGGTCTTTATCAGAAGAGTGTTTTAAGTGGAGGAACAAGAGAAGGCAGAGCTGATATTTCCTGCTCTTATTTGTATAACTTATTAAGATTTTGGCTGAAGAAAGTGTTCTCTCTAGGGAGGTGCTATAACGTGCATTGTTTAATTGTGGAACTCCGACCCAAGCACATGATTAAACATTAATAATTAAAATTAAGCACAGGTTTCAGCATATTGGATACAGATGCTTTAAAAATGAAATTCTTTTTCTGAATGGAGGCCTAAGCTTCTTATTGACAGCAGTCAAGATGATGCAGGTCTCTTCTCTATTAAACGGAGTGGAAAGACTAATTTCTTAAGGTTGTATTCATCACTACTTGAAATTAGGGAAGTTGTGCCTGAGTAAGTAATGAAGTCCTTAAGTCTGCTCTTACTGACTTGCATTGTACCTTGTCAAAGACTCTAATAGCAGGTTAGATGACCACAGCAAATTTTCAAGCTGAAAAAGAAATCTCCAGAAGGCTGCTGGGTTTTGACTTAATACACTAGAAAAACTAGTAAGAAAAAAACTGGAATATTCTCCCTTTCCTGTGAGCTGGTGATAAACTTCTGCATCTTGGAGTATATTTTTTACCTTCTGTTGAGCACAATTATAGGGTAAGTTTCATGCTATTTATCTCCTACAGAAGCCCAGATTTGCAAAAAAATTTACAGAAATTGGCTGTGGAAACAACAGTCAGTTAAGTTAGTTGCCAAGAATTTTTTATTTGATGCATAATGAAATCCTGTCTACAATTTTAAAGAAATAAACTGCATTTACATTCAGTTCCATTTGGCATCCATCCCATGAAAATTGAAATTCTACAAACTCCAAGCTTAAAGAGCTAAGGAACTCAGTTTGAACTGCTCCATTTTTGCAGCTATTACCATGCTTGATCGAAAAACACTTGCCTGCTGTTCTGCTGATTTTTGTGATTCACATGATTTAAGGATATGATGGCCCTGTTTTTAGAAACCCCTTCACACTGTGATATTTAATATGGTAAATCAACTTGACACCCAGGGATCAGAGGGATGGAGCAGCTCTGCTGGGAGGAAAGGCTGAGGGGATTGGGATTGTTCAGCCTGCAGAGGAGAAGGATTTGGGGTGACCTCACTGCGGCCTCTCAGTGCCTGAAGGGAGCCCACAGGAAAGATGGAGAGAGACTCTTGACCGGGCCCTGGAGTGACAGGACAAGGGGGAATGGCTTCACACTGACAGAGAGCAGGGTTAGATTGGATATTGGGAAGAAATGCTTCCCTGTGCGGGTGGGGAGGCCCTGGCACAGGTTTCCCAGAGCAGCTGTGGCTGTCCCATCACCAGGCTGGGTGGTGCTCTGAGCAACCTGCGACAGTGGGAGGTGTCCCTGCCCATGGTGGGGATTGGAATGAGGTGACATTTAAGGTCCCTTCCAACTCAAACCATCCTGTAACTCTATGATTGTAATTTGCCCAGATGTTTTGTGGAGTCTCAATTTCCAGAGGTAAGTAAAGCCTGAGTGGACAGAGGCCTGAGACACCTGCTCTAAGTGATCCTGCTCTAAAAGGATATTGGACTAAGATGATTTCCAGAGATTCCTTCTAACTCCAGTTGTTCAATTCTGTGAAATGCTGGAAAGAAATTATTCAAATAAGTGCAGACAAATTGGTTTGACCACAATAGGCATATTTTGAAAGAAAATACAATTTGAGCCTTACTAGAAGTACTTGAGGAAATGTAGCTTGGGTTTACTAAAGGCAGATTAATAACCATGCCGTCTAAACTTGTGTGTTAGATTAATGGTATAATGGATTCCCTACGGAAGGGAAATGTAGTGTACTTCAGTCAACCAACACTCTATTGCACAGAGGGAATATAATGTATTTAATAAGTTATTAATCAATATCTTTCACTGTGACTGACTAGAAAAGTATATGTGAGAATTTTCAATTCATAGAAAATGAGAAAAATCTGATTTTCAAATAGCTGATTCAGAAATGCTACTGCAGTACCTTATACCCACTGCTGTTCAGTGCCCCTCCTGCTGTGCTGTCCTTGATGTCATGATTTTTCATCATCCATTTTTTTCCAATTTTTAAAGAGGTTTTACAGAGTTGTGAATTTCTTCCTTGAAGAAATATAATATATAGAGTGTGGCAAACTTTGCAGGTGATCTGTTCATTTTGTGTTTTAGAACATAGATAAGTTCTGGTTTTGACAAATTTTTGTTTCTCAATTATATTACTAAATATATCAAAACATAACAAAATATATTTGTTTATTGGATATTGCCCCCCCAGGCTTGTTTAGTTATAGAAACAAATGCATTATGGCAGGGTTCTACCACTTTGTTCTTCAGGATTTAGAATGTTACCAAATTAAAAAGCAAAATTTCCATCTATTTTTATTTATCTCTATATATTATTAGTCCCTTTACTCTCTAACTTCTAAACAAAATAATAATCCAGACCTTAAAAACAATTTTTGCTTGTTTGTTTTTCTTCATGGAAAGGAAAATCTAGAGCAGGTTCAGAGAGACAAAAACTGAATCAGAAAAAAAGTCAAGAAAAAAAATTTAACTAGCTTTTTAACAGCCTGAAAAAGAAAGCAATTTCTTCCAGAATGGCTTAGATAGCAAAGTGTTCATATAAAGCATAATTTAAAAATTACTTTTGGATTTTTTTAAAGTGTATTTTCCTAAGTTTGTACTACATGGTAAGAGATGGTCTCAACAGGTTGACATGGAAACTGGAGCATTTCCAGCCTTATAAATGCGGAGTTAGAAGCAGGGCCCAAATTTAAGGACAGAAAAACTTATCATGAGAGAAAAGGATTAATTATGAACAGTTTACAGATCTTAGGAGACATAAGGCAACAGGCAATGCAGACTGAACTGTTCAAAACTCATATCCGTGTAAATGGTGAAGAGTGAAGGAAATTTGTTGTGGCTGCCCCATCCCTGGGAGTGTTCAAGACCAGGCTGGATGGGGCTGTGGGAAACCTGGTCTGGTAGAAGGTGTCCCTGCCCACAGCAGGGGGTTGGAACAAGATGATCTGCAAGGTGCCTCCCAACCCAAAACATTCCATGATTCTAGGATCCTGCTATCACTCTCGTGAGTCTGTTATATCTGAGTTTTGGGGCACTCATTGCAGGGCAGCAAAGGTAATGGGATGTGGTGTTTGAGTGCATTTGATTTGCACATTCAGTTGTATTGCCTTCAGCGTTAGTCGGACTGATGAGACGAGTCACTTCCATTGGGTAAATATTTTGGTTTATGGAAACAACCTTTATGACATCCTGGAAGAAACCTGAGACAGAAGGACCTCAGGTGGTCAAGTTGTTAGTGGTACACAGCTGTTGTAACTTATATTCCCTTCAGGGTGTGCCCAAAAATATTTGAGGCCTGAGCAGACCTCTTTGCATTCATGCTTTCTAGATGTTCAGTGGAGCAATAAGGATTGGGAGAAATTCCTGACTGAAAAAAAAATTATCATCCTTCGTGTGATACCTAATGGCAAGGTCAGTTTGAATGGGAAATGACTAAATCAGTTGCATGCAGAAGGATTTGGAAAGGAAAATGACCATATTGGGATTTAGACACTGTTTTAAATCCCTGCATGGCTTTTGATGAGAGGAAGTAGACATTTCAGGCAAGCAAAATAAAAACCAGCCAAAAAAATTGAACTTCAACAAGGAACCCTGGCAAAGCTACACTGAAAATCTGGAGACTCCCAACTTTACAGCAAGCAGGTTTCTCCATTTTCCCATTTTGCTGCTGGAGCTTTGTTCAGAGAGAGAGCCATTCTGCAGGAGCTCAAGCTACATGTGAAACAGCCCTTAGGAATGGCCCAGTGCATTAACTTAGCAATGAAACTCAAAAGGATTATTCTCTATTTCAGCTGAAAAATAATTGGGCTCCATACCACACACCACAATACTACCCTGCCAAACCAGAGAAGGGTGTTGGCTGAAATTTTATTAGGAAAAGAAACCTGGAGTCACTGGCAGATGCCACTGTGCTGATGGGGGGAGAACAGGTGTTCAGTACAGGTAGCTTAAGAGGAGGAACATTCCTCCTGCAGCCTCGGAGGGTCTGTGTTTGGCCTGCTTTGAGGGAGGGATGCTGCTCACTGATTCACAGGCTTGAGGTACAACACCAATTACAGGCGTCAGGAATGCAGGCTGGGGGATATATTGGATTAAATTTTATTATAATATTTAAATTATATATATACATAAATATATATAACTATAAAATTTTAATTTTATGTATGGCTATGCTTTTGAAAGAACTTAGGTATCCTTGCGAAAGGGGAACAAAGAGCTAAGTCTTATGTATGTACTTATGTACTTAGGTTCATAAGTATGGAAAGGATCAGGAAAGACATAGTCCAATGCTTTGAAAAAGGGAAAAGATACAGAAATAATGAAATTCCAGGCACCTATTGCACACCGGTTTCTTTGTCACAACATGACAATATTATATCAAGTGGATTAAATGGGAAAAGAATTGTGACAATCACTTACTGTCTGTAATAATCAATAGCTAGTAATACTAATTTTCATCTCAAATTATTCAAGTTGCAGCATTTTACATTTTTATGTAACTTACCTTTATTTATTGGATAGTTGTTATCGTCCACCTGGTTGACTTTCTTTTGCTTACCTTTGCAAAGCTACTTCTGGTCCTTTTGTGTTTTCCTCCTTCTCTAAGTCTCAAACAAGAACTTCATAAACTGAGGTGTCTGTCGACTATTGACAATAAGATAATTCTTATTGGCTATGTCAGATGTAGGAAATCTTTTTAAAATCTTTTAAAGCAACAAGTTGATAAAGTCACATAGTTGTGAGTCATTTCAACAAAAATTATATTGAATAGTAAGCTGGAGTTCCTTCAGGCTACTGTTGAGGTTTTTAATTTTAGTAACAATACTGAGGAGTTAAGGAAAGTTATTTTCAAAACTAGCAAATCTGATGTGATCAGGGTTTAAAGGCTGGCAAGAATTCAGCTTTCTTGAAGTTCTGCTTATAAAAACCCACTAAAAATGTTTATATAGAAGGATTTAATATGAATTAATTAATAAGATCACTGAGCTTATGTAGTGACAATTTTCTTTCAGGAGGATTTAAAAAGCAATCAGAACACTAAAATGCAGTAGTTCAAAAAAGATTGTTCAGCAAAGAAAACTATACCTTGGGAGAAAGAGTGAGAGCAGGAGTAAGCAATAAATATTAAAAGCCCAGTTTTAATTAAATTTTGCAAAGGAAATTTTTAAAATATAAAATAAAAGAAAAAAACCAAAGAATCCCAAAGAAACTGTAAATGCACATACACAGAGAAGAAAAAAGGAATGGAGAAATGTGGGCACTGTTCAGTAGGACTGATTTTAAAGTTAATCTAGTTATGGTGTTAAAATTAATGAGAGCTGTAGGATAGGTCAGGCAAGACCTCTTGAAACCTTCCAGTCCACTCCCCTGATCAAAGTAAGGCCAACTTTGGAACAGTCTGCTTAAGGCCTTGTTCACTCACGTTTCCCGTGAGTGAAACAGTTCCTGAGGATGGAGATTTCTGAGGAGCGTGGTGCAATGTTGGCCTGACCTCACTGTGAGGAGTTTCTCTGGTCTCTGAAACTTGACTGGAATTTTCCCTGTTGCAACTTGTGTCTGTTTTATCTTGACTCATCACTCTGCACTTCCAAGAGGATTCTCTCTGTGTCTTTCTTACACCCTCCTCCTAGACAATTTTCTACAGCAATTGAATCTCCAGCCTCTGTTTTTTAAGGCTGAACAAGTTCATTTCTTTAAGCCCTTCCTTTTAGGTGGAGCCATATTCTCAGAACTAACCATCATTTATGCTTAACTTGTCCCTGGATATAAAAGTCTTTTATTTTTTTCACTTTTAAATTTCTTTAGATATAGTCTTGGAAGAGCTAAATACAGTCCCCAGATTCAGGCTGTTAATGAATGTTTTCAATGGTATTTTTCTGAGTATCACCCTTTGAAGGACAACGAGTTGTTACCCCAAGCAGGGATGTTGTGCTTTGAAATGTGCCATATACATCTGACAGAGATATATGCTGGTAATGTTTAATGTATAGGTCTGTGGTGGACACAATTAAAAGGTCTTGCATTGAGAAAAAGACCAACAAGAAAAAAATAATTGACTCTATAACAACACAAAATGCAAGATGATTAGGAAGCATAGTATGAGGTTTTACTGTTTAATATCACAGATAAAAAGTCAAAACAGGCAAAAATACATTTACCACTTGAGGGAAGTACTATACCAGCAAATGTGATAAGAAAGGTCTTACTTTTAGAAACTGGAATATCACAATATGCTGTGGTTTTCACGACCTGACTAATAACATGATTGAAAGTTGCTTGAAAGTTCTTAAGCCAATTAGCATTATCTTTTCATTATTAAATCAGCCACAGCTTGTAGATTTAATTGCCCCATTTTAATTTCTAGAGCTTGTACTTCATACTGACAGACGGCAATGCATGCACTAAGTTTTATGTGGTGAGGAGGAAAGTGTTTTATAGGGAATGTAAAAAGCTCTTATGGAATGGAGAGGTATTCCTTAATTGGGTTGTATATCATCAGGGTTTTAATAAATTTGATTAAGGGCCTGATTATGCAATTCCTTTCTCCACAGCCCTTACTGAAGTAAAAGGGAGAGTTAAAAATGGAAATCTTGTAAGACAAAGACCTGGCATGAGAGAACATTAAGGAAAGCTTTATCCTGGAAAGCAGATTCACAGCATCTGTATTTATCACAGCATTAAAAGTAGATATTTATAAAGAGTTATCTATAATAATTATCCATATATTGGGAGTTACTGGCTTTACCTTAATTGTTCCAATTGTTTCTATTTCTTAAAAGTAATGGAAATTACTCTGTAGCTAAAGTCCATCAAAGTGGAGGGTTGGTGGTTTATTTCACCTGATTTAGAGGCAGGCTGTTAGAGATGGTGATTATGCAGCTGGTAGAACCCTTGGAGTTTTATATAAAAAAAAGGTTATGAACAAAGAATGTTAAAGCTTGAAGTTTTTCATAAGCTTTTGCATGTACATGATTCCACCACCAGTACTAATCTTGCTAACTGGGGCCAGTCACAGCAGTAAAATTAACAGGATATAGAAGGAATAAGATCTGTGAGTCATAAGGATTGTGTCAAGACTCGAGAGCTTCGTGTAATTTACAGAGACAGTTTATTTTTGAAGAAGAAAATGGCACAATCAATATGCATTTGATTTCAAGGGTATTGATTCCAGATTTTTCTTTAAATGTTCGTTAAGTAAGCTTTTTACTCAATGGCCTTCCTTTATAGGACAGTTTATGAGAATGTAGAGCTTCTCAGAAGAAGGAGGGTAGAAATAGTTCTCCTTATTGATATTCTATGTCTGTATTTTTAAAGATTTTATGTGTAAAGTAAGTTGGCACTATCTTGAAGTGCATGATTAGTTTTTTCTGTGCATGAACATTAATAAAAGAGTTGGTGAGGATAATATTCCATTTAGATCACAGTAGTGAGCACTAAAAGAAGACAAAGAATGTCTGATACCATGAGCCTTGTTTGACATTTCTGTTTTGAAATCTCCTTTAGGTGATTGTACGCTTGGAAAGGTTATGCAGTGTTATATACAAGGGTTTGTATCATTGATGTTTTCTCACTGAATGGCTGCACATTCTAGGCTTAAACACTATGTCAGGGACTCAGAAATTTAAAGTAATCTTGATTTGTACTGCATTCTAAGGTGGACTATTTAAACCTGCATTTAGTATTCAGTAAAGCCAAATATATGGCTTTGCAGGATATGAAAATATTACTGATGGGCTTTTTCTGAAACATCCAATGTATCTTCTTTGTTCTCAATGCAAAATAAATGCCATACCTTTATGGGCTCATAGGAATCTGACTTGCACATTTCTATGCAGCAAAAGTCTATTTTATCTCATAATAACAACATGAGTGAAAATTGGAATGTTTTATTCTCAATTGTGCTCTTCCAGTACCTGAAGGGAACCCACAAGAATGAGAGAGAGAGAATATTCACAAGGATCTGGAGTGACAGAAGGGGAATGGCTTCACTCTGACAGAGAGCAAGTTCAGATTAGATATTACAAATAAATTCTTCACTGTGGGGGTGGTGAGGCACTGGAATAGATTGCCCAAAGAAGTTGTGGCAAGTGTAGTTTGGGCTGCTGTATTTGAATCCTTCTCAGATGTGTGTATCTTCTTAAAAAGCCCTTTTTTCCCCCATGTACCCTGCTGTCTTCCATTATCAATATTACTAATACCTGGGGGGATTTAAGCACTGCTGATCTTCCCCTTGTTATTAGAGGCAGAGAATAAGGACTAATGTCCTTCTACCTACATGTGTCTCTTTTTTGGGCTGCAGAAAATAGTTCATCTTGGTGAGCCTGAAGTGCTGCATGAGCTTGTAATTTGTGATGGTGACCTGCAAGATTTGCTCCATAACTCTGCTGCTAATATTTGGCCAGCACACCCCTCCTAAGTCAGATTTTTTTAGGAAGAGGCAATTACTTTTTCTGTGTTTTTCTGCAGCCAGTAATTATTGGTAAATAGAGATAAATCTCTTTTTCTTGTATGTAACTGTAGGAAAATCTTGTGTAGTACAAGTGATCAGTCTCTACTTTTGGGAAAGTGATAAGACCCTTATAAAGTTTAATGAAGGACTGTTATTGTGTCTTGGGCTGGAAGAGAAGGGCAAACTTGTGGACAGATTTAGGGTATTGGGGCTGAAACTGTCTAAGATGCTACCAATAAGGCAGGGAACTGTAGGAAATAGCACAGTGCTGTTTTGATTCTAGGGAACTGCAGAGGTGTTCCCATGTTCTGCAAGAGCAGTGAACACAGGAATTCCACTGAACTACTATCACTGGAGAGCCTTTGCTTGGTAAACTTGTACCTGTTCATATGTTCTTGTCTGTTTGGAAAGAAGTCTGATAGTAACTTTTTTGTTTTGTTTATAATTTAAAGAAGAGGGACTTGGGGAGGTTATAGACATGGGAATCATTAAACTTTGAATGAGAAGTGGAGATTTATGTAATAACTATAGCAGAAGCAAGGACGAGAATAATTTGGCTTGGATGTAAGGGTGATGAAAAGAAGATTGAAAGACAAGGTATAAATGAGCCAAAACATGACAAATCTGTAGTCAGGTGCAACTTCAAGATGTGGTTTTCAGAAACAAGATTGTGCTTTTATACAGCTCTAATTTCCTGGTGTTATTGTGAACTTAACAGCAGAAAAAGGTATGATGTAAATAGCAGGAATTTCACCCCTGACTTAATTTGCTTTTTGCTTTCTGTAATTAAGAAGTTTTCATTTAATATTGTGGCAAACACTTCCTTTAATCTCCTTTAACTCTATGGAAGGAGTCAGTGTGAACTGAGTCTCAGGTGAAAAGTTTTACGCAACCTCATGCCTGGTAGCTGTAGTAAACTTACTTATTTTAGAAGGAATACAGAGAGATCCTGCTTTTCAGCCACTAGTTTGCTTCCCTGAGGTTGAGACCATTCCTGCTGTTGTATCAGACCTGTGCTGGTCTGAATGCGGATGCTGCCTCCAGATCCCTGCTTCTGGCCAATGGAGTTTGTATTTTACACATACTGCAACATATACTTTGTAGGTTTCTGCTTCAGCATTTTGTCTTTATCCTCACTCTGCTTGTCAAAACTGAGATCACTTCACCACGGAGTTGTGAGCTGAACATAAACTCCATTAGGAATCAAGGTTGGAATTACGTGAGGAGTAGAGTGCCTTTACTGAACTTGCAGGTTCCTATCACCAGAGACAACATGGGTGCACTCTGGAATTGTCCCAGTATTTCTAGTGGTTCCACCCTCTTCCTGATTTATATGCCCTACCGCTTCTGAACAAGACCTTGATCTCTGCATTGTAAATCTGGAGTAATTCACAAGGTCTTACTGAGGCTGAACAAAGCCAAGTGTTGGGTCCCGCCCTTGGATCACAACAATCCCTGCAGCAGTTTTCTCTATAGCAACTCTAAACAAAATTTAAAACCCCATCATTCTGGATTTCCAGAGGTTTTTTATGCATGTTAGAGAGAAGAATTTGATCCCTTGCTAGTTGAATATTATAATAGCTTGTACTAAACATTTTTGTTAGTTTCTTAAGAAATAAATAAATAAATAATTAATTCCTTTCACTGATAAAAATCCAGTCAAGCAAGTTGTGCAATCACCAGTCCAAAGCTCCACAAAAGATGCTCCTCATCCACAGCATGAATTTTAATGATGCATTTTATATTTGTGTCCATCTAGTAGGCATTTGCCAAATAGAGAGACATCAGTAATTCTCCATTCAGGGAGAAGACTGTTATATANAAGGTAGAAGGAGAGGTCTACAAAATGCAAAATGGAAATATTTGATTTGAACCTGTACTAACATATCCTTTAGTGCATTTTTCTAGCTCATTTCTGTGCTTGTTTTGTATGTGAGCTGTTCTTTTCTGGCATTCTTATAAAGTGAGCAAATACATTTGGTATCTTGTACTTAGATGGAGAACTGTGGTCTCACAATCTAATTATGTGGTAAACTCTTGCAGTTTTTTGTATCAGGACCTGTTTCTTAATAAATGTGGCTTTTGATCTATTCAGTCATATTGCAGGCAATAGATATTTCAACAGATATTAGCATATGCCAACATTTCCAGAATATATTGAATCATTGCCACAAAATATGAACAATGACTGACAGGTTTTTCTTATATTCATCCACAGTAAATACATCTATTATGAAATTGTCTCCTTCACTTCATTGCAAGGGAGGAGCCAGTGTTTTACAAGGAGCTTTATTTCTGCTGATCTTATGTGCATAGGAAAGTTTCACATTTCTGCTGCTTTCCTCCCGCTAATTGCGTTATGTGGCTGCAGCATCAGATGGGAGACAGAGATCTCCATAGAGCACCTGGCCCTGGATCTGAGCTGTGCGACCAGGAGATTTCCAATACCATTAGGCAGTTCCTTGCAGTGCCTGCTGCGCTGAGATGTTCCTATTTTAGGCGACAGTTTTGATGGTCCCTGCCTGTTACCCCAGAGGATCTTGTCCTGCCTTTTTCCGCATGGCAACATTCTTGGGAGAGAGTCATTGTTTCTTTCTCCTAATTTATAATCAATGGAACAGAGATTCAAGGGTCAGAGAGAGGTTTTGCCTTTAGAAGGAAATCGAGAAACACCATATCTGTCAGCATAAAAATATACATACTTGAGGTCTAGAGATTTATTTTTTCCAAGCAGGATAAAACAGTTTTAAAGAAAAACCAAGAACCTTCCTTCATTCTAATTCTAATTATATATTCTCATCTTTACTACTGCTTTCAAACACTCAAGGAGAAACACAGACAACTCTGAGTTCATGTTCAGCAGCATTCAGCAGCAGTTTCAGCTCTTAGCCAAACCAAATTTGTGATAAGTTGGAATAACTGAAATTTTCTCCCAAGCCCTGATATATTTGTAAAACTAAATTAAATTCTTAAGTTACATATTTTGGCATGAAAATGCCACAACACCCCCTTTTGTTATATATTCACAAAGAAAATTCAAACCACTTGTAAGTGCTTTTCTTAAAGTTGTTGGCTCCTGCAGTAACAAAGATAAAGATTTTGAAAGCAGCTTTTGGCAAAATGGAAGAAAGATATGGAAAACAGAGAATGCATGGCCCAGTTTTTTTCAGCATGGAAGGAACATGAGAAAATATTTTGAATTTCTTGTCTGCTACTTTCCTTTATTAAAGTAGAAAGGATGAACATATTTAGAACAAATTCAGGTGTATTTAGAAGCATGATATTGACTTTTGGCCTACATGTGGAAAAGTGTCAGAGGTCTTTTCCCACTATCCATAATTCAGGGTAGTATGTGGATATCTGAGTATTTAACTTCAAATCTAGGGAGCTGAAATTTCATTGCTCTGTGAGATAATTTCTGCTTTGCCCAAGTTTGTGAATGCAGGCTGAAAGAAAGAAACTGGAATGAAAATTTTCCTGCTCTGCAGCTCTGATTTGAGGTGACAGCTGTATTTCCTTCACCTGTATTCCTAAAGCTCAAGGGACCTCCGTGTTTTGCAGCAGCTTTATCTCATGGGGGGGCACCTCCTTAGGTCAGGTTCAGTCTTTGCTCAAGGACACTTTTAGAAGTATTATCTGGTACAAACACACACACACACACATGTCAAGCTGAAATGTAGAGCTCAGTAACACCAGTACAGCACTGAAACACATGTACAGTATGAATTTTTGTTCCAGACTTTGGGTTGAAAGGAAGAACTCCAGTGACCTGGCTCCATTCCCCAGACTCTGTAAGAGTCATAACCAAGGTTCAAGTGTTGCAGGAAGAGAGGAGTGTATTGGACATGACAGCACTAAGTCACCTGTAGCATCCCTGTGACCCACACACTGTTAAAGATGGTGTGCTAGAATGGGCTGCTGGGTCAGCACCAACACTAGACCCAGAGCGTATTCTAATCTTTCCATGAACATTCAGCATCATCAAAATGGACCAGCAAATCTGCAGGTTTATGACCCTTGAAGTTTTATTATGTACCTCAGAATATTTAATACTTTTTAAAAAACCCTGTTTCTTGAAGTTGTGTGAATAGATAAGAAGCATCATGTTATTTTCTTTAATTATTTGTTTTAGATAACACAGAATCATAAAATGACCTGTGCTGGAAGGGACCTTAAATATCAGCCAGTTCCAAACCCCCTGACAAGGGCAAAGACACCTTCCACTGTCCCAGGTTGTTCAGAGCCCCATCCAGCCTGGCCTTGGACACTGCCAGGGATGGGTAAGCTGCATCTTCTCTGGACAGGGGGTTGGACTGGACGGTCTCCAGAGCTCCCCTCCAGCCCTAAGGATGTTGTGAGTCTGTGATCTCAAAGACGGCTGCTTGACACTTGCTTCATTCTACTTAAATTTCTTTGTCATGCTCATGCATTTATGAGGCCACACACCTCTTATCACTGTTATCCCTTCTCAGCTTTTCCTCCGGGTGTGGGGCTGCTGTGGGGAATGTGCCTGAGCACTGTGTGTGTTTCTTTGTCTAAATCAAACATTTCTGTGTTGATGTTAACCAGCCCAAGGCTCTGACTCGTGCCCTAGATCTCAGTTTTTACACAGTTCTGCATGGAAGAAGCAGAAACAAATGTTGTACAGTTGAGAAGTGGAACGATTAGGCAGATGGATGTGCAACTAGCTGATACTGTAAAAATTCTTATTACTATTAAAATTAACATTTTGCTGACTCTACACCTTTCCTATGTCAAGAACCTGACACAGGGTACGTTTCTTTATTAATAGAAGTGTTATCAAACTATGAAGCATGGCCTAAAGCTTTGCTTCAGCTGAGGTATGACATCATAGTTCACAGCACTCTTTTCCAAAGGTCAGGAAATGGATCAATTATTGTGATGTGTACGAGATCTGCAGCAGAGGTTCTTCAGAGGGTTAATTGTTACTTTAGGCTGCAGATTTTGTGAATAATGAAAACATAAAAAAAAAATAAAAATTAAGGCACTGCTTTCAGATGAATGGTATTATTCCATGGCTATCTGTCCGCATAGCAGTGAACCTCCTGTGTGAGAGGAATCCAACAGGAGTTCAAATATCACAGGCAGTAGCAGAAGAGGATCTGAAAGATACAAGGATACAAGAAACTGAAAGAACCAGCCAGAGGAGTTTCTGTGTCTTTGTGCTTTTCTGGATTTTAACACAAGGGGAGGAATATGACAGCAACACAACGGAGTTTTCTGCAACATCCGCTCATGGAATAAGATGGTGTATTCCTGCAGGTAAAGCACTGGTCCCAGTGTGCTCTTTTTGAGTTGAGACAGAAAATAGCTTTATCTTAGCTGAGCTGCTGAATGTTCAGGACTCTCTTAGCTCATTTAGAACTTGAATTAACAGACTGAGTGCTAAATTATTAAATTGTGCATGAAGCAGTTACAAATTCAAAACAACTGGAGTTAAACACAGGATTTCTCTCAAAACAGGGCTATAGCTTGGAATTTAACTTTAGTGACAGGTCCATCCCTGGAAGTTAGAATTGATCATTCCAGGCCAGGCTAGATGGGGCTCTGAGCAACCTGGTCTGCTAGAATGTGTCCTTGCCCATGGTAGGGGATTGGAACTGGCTGATCTTTAAGGTCCCTTCCAACCCAAACCATTCTATGATTATACAGCTCCTCTCTTCAAAAGGCCAATGAATTTCAGCTGTAAG
>VWZN01005461.1:310298-335326 GCA_013396955.1 Regulus satrapa | reverse complement strand
TAGTAGGATATAGGATTTTGAATCCACAGAACTAAAGGACAGCCTTTAACACTGTATATTTTCTCTCACTACAATTACAAGAATTTGACAAGATGTTTCTCCTTAATATAGTTATGATAGAACCAAAATCCTTGGTATTTTATTGCTATTCCATGAAGTAAACTTTCTGCTGTTTTTCTCCCAAGCTTCTCTACACTTCTCTACAAATATGAACAATGCATTTTGGTGGTGCAGATATTACTTTTCTATTCTGATAAAACTTAAAAAAAAATTTGATAAACTTATGTCTCTATTTACAAATGCTGAATTTTTGCTCAGTATGTTGCCCCCATACATTCAAACTCCCTTCTACTAAAATACCGTTTTCTGCAGTTGTTTTTTTTTCAGTAAAATATGTTTTGATTTTAATAAAATATCTCAGTTCAACTTTTATAGAGTGAGGAGTTTCCAACTGTTGTTTTTAAATTACTTTTTATTTCAAAATGGAATTTATGTTAGAGGGGTTTTAAAAATAGAAGAAATGAAAACAAAATATGGTAAGTTGTTGACGTAAAACATTTGGTTCACAGTAATTAAAAACATTTTTGAAAACAAACACTTTAGCTTTCCATCCTAATTTGGGACATATCTCCCTCCTTTTCTTTTTGTGAAATGTGGTGAAACTTATATTGGAGAGAAAAGAAAAATCATTTTTTGCCCTTCTTATCTTGCTTAAATGCCTAACTTTTCATTGCCATCTATTCATAACAGATCTACTAACTCTTTTTTTTTGATTGAGAAGGACTCTTTGGTCCATTTTCTTCATTTTATTGATCCTTCTTTTTTACACTTATGATCTCTCAGGTTACAGAAGGATAAAAGGAACAGATTTGCTACCTTCAATAAGAGTCATTCCCACAGAAATTTTGAAAATAAACAGAAGATTTTACAGACTCTATCCCAAAATACCATCTCTATCAATAAGAGTTTCCAGTCTGAGAGGAAAGTTGGAGCAGGGAGAAGGTCAACAATAGGAAAACGTGAAGAGAAGACCAATATAGGAGCAGACTGCCAGCGTATTGTAGTGGAAGCAGTGATTTGTGGTGCCATGGGTAGAATTGGAAGATTGAGCAAAAGAAGGAGCAGAGATACAGACCTTTGCCAAGAGAAAAAGTGGGTAATGTCTTCAAAAGAAATAGGATTTGAGGATTTGATATGAATTAGTTCTGTGCTGGAGATTCTTTAAGATGAAGCCACATACTGTGTAGGAAGAAATCGTAGGATCACGGTGTGGCCTGGGTGAGAAGAGACCTTAAAGACCTTGTTCTAGCCCCATGCAGGGACACCTTCCACTAGCCCAGGTTGCTCAGAGCCCCATCCAATTTGGCCTGAAACACTGCCAGTGATCCACACAGAGAAGCCACAATCTCTGGGCAATCTGTGCCAGGGCCTCACCACCCTCAAAGGGAACAATTTCTTCCCAATATCCAATCTAACTCTGCTCTCTGTCAGTGTGAAGCCATTTTCCCTTGTCCTGTCACTCCAGGCCCCTGTCAAGAGTCTCTCTCCATCTTTCCTGTGGGCTCCCTTCAGGCACTGAGAGGCCGCAGTGAGGTCACCCCAAATCCTTCTCCTCTCCAGGCTGAGCAATCCCAATCCCTTCAGCCTTTCCTCCCAGCAGAGCTGCTCCATCCCTCTGGTCTCCTGGGTGTCCCTGCTCTGGCCTGGCTCCAACAGATCTATGAAGGACTCTACAAGGGGAATATTAAGAAAGGAATGATGTCGACAAAATAATCCATAGATTTTCTGTGAGGTACTAATGGACAAATGCCTGTTCTTCACCCCAGAGAAGATTTCTGGTGGGAGGCAACACAAAGGAAATATATTTTTTGCAGAAGAATAAGGCAAGAATGGAAAAATGTGCAATCCAGAAGTTCTGTGACAAAGGAGCCTTATAATGTCTGGGTTATTTCTAGAGCAAAATAAATCCACAGGGCTAGAAATTGTGACAGAGCTTTTGTGGTCTCTGGGGAAACATCCCACACACTCCTTGTCCCCAGAGGACATTCTGGTTTCAAAGGCTGTCAATCTATATGAAATAGCATGTCTGAAAAGGTTGTTTTCCTGAAGAAACCCCACCTGGCATCCCTGTGGGTACTGGCAATGGGATAATTCAGGAAAAGAGAAACAGGTGGATGTGGGTGGTATTTATGTAATTTCTCTGAAGAGCATCTCCCCCAGATATGCCAGGTTCCATATCATACGATAGTGGGAGCTGAAATTCCTTACTGGGCCTTTGAAGGGCCCAAAGTACAGTGTTGGAAACTTGGACTCGGGAGTTTGAAATGTTTGAGTGCACTGAGCTGGCAAGTCTAATTTGAACCTGCCAGTGTTGTATGACTTCCAGACCTTTGTAAACTGGATCTCAGGGTTCAGTTGACCAACCACACACAGGCCATTCTTGGCAGAACTATCATGGTGCTAGTTTTCACCTCCTTAAAATACTGAGCAAATAGTTCATTTCTTGAGCAAACTGTTTTCTTTTGGCTGTTCCTCCTGCTGTCTGATGAAGCTCATCTGTGGGGAAATAAGTATTAGACATAAATCCCAATAGAAAAAGCNTCTTTCCTGTGGGCTCCCTTCAGGCACTGAGAGGCCGCAGTGAGGTCACCCCAAATCCTTCTCCTCTCCAGGCTGAGCAATCCCAATCCCTTCAGCCTTTCCTCCCAGCAGAGCTGCTCCATCCCTCTGGTCTCCTGGGTGTCCCTGCTCTGGCCTGGCTCCAACAGATCTATGAAGGACTCTACAAGGGGAATATTAAGAAAGGAATGATGTCGACAAAATAATCCATAGATTTTCTGTGAGGTACTAATGGACAAATGCCTGTTCTTCACCCCAGAGAAGATTTCTGGTGGGAGGCAACACAAAGGAAATATATTTTTTGCAGAAGAATAAGGCAAGAATGGAAAAATGTGCAATCCAGAAGTTCTGTGACAAAGGAGCCTTATAATGTCTGGGTTATTTCTAGAGCAAAATAAATCCACAGGGCTAGAAATTGTGACAGAGCTTTTGTGGTCGCTGGGGAAACATCCCACACACTCCTTGTCCCCAGAGGACATTCTGGTTTCAAAGGCTGTCAATCTATATGAAATAGCATGTCTGAAAAGGTTGTTTTCCTGAAGAAACCCCACCTGGCATCCCTGTGGGTACTGGCAATGGGATAATTCAGGAAAAGAGAAACAGGTGGATGTGGGTGGTATTTATGTAATTTCTCTGAAGAGCATCTCCCCCAGATATGCCAGGTTCCATATCATACGATAGTGGGAGCTGAAATTCCTTACTGGGCCTTTGAAGGGCCCAAAGTACAGTGTTGGAAACTTGGACTCGGGAGTTTGAAATGTTTGAGTGCACTGAGCTGGCAAGTCTAATTTGAACCTGCCAGTGTTGTATGACTTCCAGACCTTTGTAAACTGGATCTCAGGGTTCAGTTGACCAACCACACACAGGCCATTCTTGGCAGAACTATCATGGTGCTAGTTTTCACCTCCTTAAAATACTGAGCAAATAGTTCATTTCTTGAGCAAACTGTTTTCTTTTGGCTGTTCCTCCTGCTGTCTGATGAAGCTCATCTGTGGGGAAATAAGTATTAGACATAAATCCCAATAGAAAAAGCACACATCTTTTCTTAATAACATTGCACATTTAGTTGAATTATTTAAAAGATTCCAGATGCTTAATCTGTTGCTAATATGTTCAATCTTATTTGGACATAAATGAAATTGCTTTGTTTCTGAAGGAATGATTCCATCTTCTTATTCCCATGAATAGATAATCATAGTTCTGTTATTTGCATATAGGTTGTTTGGCATTCTACAGACATGAGAATTTATGTATTTTAGGCAATGGGTGATGCAGGAGCTCATGTCTGAGACATCAGATATTTCCTTTATTCCCTCACCCATCACCAGATAACGACTTTTTTGAGCTGCTGATTTGGATGGACTGTTGGGCCAATATCTGTAAGACTTAACCTCTGGTAATCAGGATTGTGTTTAGACCATGGAGCTTTGGAATATCTGAGCAATCCTTTTATTAGAGTGTAGTCTAGGCTTCAATACTTTGTAGGGTTAGCACCAATTTTGGCCCCAATACGAAGTGACACGGTGCCTTTGGTCACTGATTTCGGATTTTGGTTTATTGGAAGACACATTTGCTTGTCTGTAAGATCTGCAGGTCACTTCTTCTTGTTTTCTCTTTTTGTGCCAAGGACAACAGGTCTGTTGACTCCTGATGTCACAGATTTCCCAGATGCAGATCAAGGATACATGTCTCTGCTGGATTTGATGCTTTTGTTATGGGGAGACAGAATATTCCCATGGGAACACAAGGGTTGGCAGCTCTGTTGCTCTGGACAAGTGAAAAATACCTTTGTGAGTTGTTGGCTCTTTAACTCCTTGTCTTTGTGCCAAGGTGTTGGCTGCCATGAAGCCATTGCTCTGTCACATCAAAATTTCCTGGTTATATTCTGGGGAATGGATTTCTGTGAGGTGGCCATCATGTATTCAATAACCTCTTTCGTCTAATAAGGAACATGTTTTCTGTGGCCCTGAAGAGGTGTAAGATGGTTGTATTTGCTCACAGAAGTTAAGTGAGTGGATATATGATGAATCATTTGATCACTTGTGTGTGACCACTCCTTTACTCACATTCTACTAATAATTGTTGATGTGAATTACTTAACTTTTCAATTTTTTTACTAGTCATTTGAGGAAAATACTTGAGATTTATCACAATTTTATATTTTTCTGATCAGGATAAAGAAATAGAGTTCACAGTAATTTAAATGGTTTTCAAGTCACAATGGTTGTAGGTATTACAGAGAGAGAGAGAGAGAGAGAGAGAGAGAAAGAAGCAGGAATTGAACTTAGAAGGGTACATCCAGTTTCTGCACTGTGCTCCAAAGCAGGACCAGCTATACCCAGTGCCATATTTGTCAGACATTTCTTTGAGCTGTTCTTAAAAATCTTCAGCAATGAAGATGCCATGGCCTTGTTATGGAGCTGTTTGTTCCAATGCAGTACCTAGATCAGTTTGAAAGATGAAAGAATTTACTGTTTCAAGGATTTTTTTCATGTCCAATCTAAATTTCCTGTTGGTATTTGAATCCTCTACCTTACTTTTTGCCCATATCAACAACAGACATGAAGACTGTTTATCTATTTTCTATACGTTTCCTTCAAAATACTGTCTTTAATTTCTGCTTTCCTCTATTACCCAAGTTACAGAATATTACTAAATGAATCCTTCAACAAATCCATAAAAACTATCAAAATAAATCAAAAAGTTATAGAAAAGCAGATTATTTCAAAGTGAAAGTAATGGAGAATTCCTCAGCATTTCTAGATTCCAAAGATCTTGCTTCCTCCATCACTTGTCTCTGCAGCTGTACCAGTGACCAAGATGAAAAGGGTGAAAAGCAAATGTCTTCTTTTTTGAAAGAAGTCATTCTTGTAGAATAAACATGATTGGGAGGTCCCTCATCAACAAAAGTTCTCTCTATCCTGGCATTGACTTTCCTCCCACTTAGTCATGGCTGATGGGAAGTTCAGAGAGTGACTTCATTACACAAGTCAACTAGGAGGGCTTGATGTGACAAGACAAAGGGGAATGATTTCATACTGGCAGAGAGTAGGTTTAGATTGGATATTAGAAAGAAATTCTTCCCTGTGAGGGTGATGAGGTGCTGGCACAGATTTTCCAGAGCAGCTGTGGCTGTCCCATCCCTGGAAGTGTTCCAGGCCAGGTTGGATGGGGCTTGGAGCAGCCTGGGACAATGGAAAGTGTCCCTACCCTATCCCTCCACTCCCTGCCATGGCCGGGGTAGATGTCCTTTAAGGTCTCTTCCAATCCAGGCCATTCTATGTAATAGAAACTTTCAGATCAGATTTCTGCCAACAGAGGACACTTAACAAACCCCTACAATTTTCCCTTGGATAGAGTCAATCTTAAAATTATTTCAGCAGTTGAGTGCAAAGAACTGTAGCAAATGTGAGTATCCACCTGCATATCTTTGGGAACTTTAAGGAAATACTGCATCAAGGACTTCACACTGTAAGCTGAAAAAAAGCTGTTTTCTGGGAAAAAAAGCCATTTCTTTCTTAACTTTTGCTGAAGTCTGATTGCAGCAGGGACTTTAAATGCAAGATTCTATATCACTGTTTTCCGTGACAACAGCAGTTCAGAAATTCTTTAGCATGGTGTGAGGACTTGGAGAAAGTCTCTGGAGGGAGGTAGAGCATTGCAAATCACCCTATCTGGCCCATGGCTCCTTTCAGAGATCCTCTCAGTGCATCTTCCTCATATCCAAGCTTCTTGATGATCTTTTTTATAATTCTAGAAATGACCTGGGTAAAGTCAGCTTAGGTCTCTGGTCATCCAGTGGAATATATATGCCCAAACTCTACTTGCTTTCTCCCATGTATAAAAAACTGGGGGAAACACAAGTTCATCCACTGCTAGAGGTGAATGCAGAGCTTTTGGAATTTTGAATGCATTGGAAGGTTGATTCTGTGCATACCACTCCCCAGTTCACTCCATATTATACATGTAGAATTTATACCCATGCAGGCTGTTCATGCTTTAAAACATCAATTTCTTCACTACCTCTGAGGATGATCCAAGTATAAATTACAAGCTTTTCTATCCTCTCCATATCTGATTTTCACACAGTAACTCACTGCTCTCCAATAATGTTTGATATCACTTTTTAGTTTGCTAATCATTATTGCTGTTTTGAATTATGCTCCTTGTTGGATCAGCCT
Organism: Regulus satrapa; assembly: GCA_013396955.1. Taxonomy (NCBI): domain Eukaryota; kingdom Metazoa; phylum Chordata; class Aves; order Passeriformes; family Regulidae; genus Regulus; species Regulus satrapa. Next base: position 328,526 of record VWZN01005461.1, on the reverse strand, counting down.
AAATTTGTCCTCCCAATTCTATTTCATGCTTCTATATCTGCTTTCTCAACAGCCTGGTATTTAATCTATGCTCTCTTCACTATTCACAACCTTTCCTAATTTAGTATTCTCTGCAAACCCAATTGACATGGCCCAGAGAGTTGATGCCATGTTAAATGTAGAATAAGCTGTGGTCTCTGACTAGATACCACCTCACAGTTTCATGAACATGTTTCCACTACTTTCACCACTTATTTGGTTTGGGATTACAGACATTTATTTTTTTGATAGACTTACTCTATCTTTTTTTTTTCTCAGTTGTAAGAAAGACACAGAGAAAGACACAGAGAAACATTTTTAAGAAAATTGAATGTGAAGCCTAATGTTTCCCATTTTTCCAACTTGCTTTATAATAAATCCAAATGAGGCTTTACAAAGCATCTTTCATTTTACTGCCAACTGCCAACACAACTCTTTCTTCAGAAATAAAAAAAAGGGGGAAATTATCTGGGATGCTGGTAGAAAGTAGCGCCCTGAAGAGCTTTGTGTGTTTCCTACACACAATTAGCACATATATACAATTGGAATAAATATTACTTAATTCAACCCAGTGTATGAGTAATTATCATTTCTCTGTTTGGAAATTGGAAACGACTTGCAATTAGATTTCTGTGGACCAGGGGAAGTTCAGGTTGGACATCAGGAAGGCTTTCTTTACACAGAGTCTGATTAGTCACTGGAAGGGACTGCCCAGAGAGGTGGTAGAATCCCCATCCCTGGAGGTGTTTAAGGAAAGCCTGGATGTGGCACTCAGTGCTCTGGTTTAGTTGACAAGATGTTGTTTGGTCAAAGCTTGGCCTTACTGATCTCAGGGTTCTTTTCCAACCTGATTGGTTCTGTGATTCATAGGGAAGTCACTGCCAATTTGATTCCATCAGAAATGCATATATATATATATATATATAAAATATGTGTGTGTGTGTGTCTAAAGATAATGCTCATAATACCAAATTGTTTGTATTTCATTACTTCTCCAACTCTATTAATAGTTTGCTCCCTTGTCTTTGCCTTTCCTTGTTTTATTAGCACCTCTTAATTACTATTCCATACTCTCCCACTCTTGTTGGGTTTTGGGGGGAGTCTGAGTGTGTATGAAAGTACAAGGGTGCTCATTATGGACTTTTACTTGCTATAGACTTTCTCCATGATTAGCCAACCAAAATGTTTTCTTTGGAAATGGGATCAGAGCAAGGGGCAGTGCCAATGAAAATGACAGAGAAAGAGGTACAGGACTCTTGCAACTCCAAAATGTGTATTTGTTTTTGAGCAAAATGGAGAGAGCTGGAGGCCCCTTGCTCTTGTGTCCTTCCCCATCCTTCAATTCTTGCATTTTCTGTTTATCCACAACTCTTCTGCACATCATCTCTCTGTCACTGGCAACAGTTTGCCTCTGTAGATTGTGTTCTGCAACTGCGTTTCAAATTTTATAGCAAATTCAAATGTTAGAATACAAACACAATTAATACTTTACAGCTGGTAATAAATGCTCTGGAGCCAGGGAAAGAATTTTGCATAGACACATCCCCCTTTTATCCTTTCTCTGCTCGTCAAGCTTTTCATTACCAGCTTAAAAACTTTGCTAAAATTTATACCACTGTGCTCTCCTCTGGTGCTGGTGTGATCATTCACAGTTTATGTAAGCTAAATTTGAAATTGCAACCCAAGGAAGCCGATAATGTGTTGCATGTCTTTGTCTCACATGTTGTGTAGGGATAAGTGGCTTCACATGGTGAAAGACAATGGAGAATCATGTCTTAAGTGTGCAATGCCAAAGCCTTAGAGTGAAATTTTGCTTCACTAGGAATTCTGTGATGATTTCATAGCAGCAAGAGGTTCAGTCCAGATTCTTCCAGCTGGGACACTCACACAGAATTAGGCCAGAAAAGCTTCAAGGGAATGTGCAAAGGACATCTTTCCTCAGAGTCTACCTCAAAATGCATCTCTTCCAGAACTGAAATCATAAGCTAAGTTGAATTTAATGCAGAGAACTGTAATTTGTGCTTTGCAAATCACAAAATTACCAACTGCCTTAGTTCCACTGGGCCCAAATTGCTGATATGAAAGTGTATAATGAGATTAAACAAGCAATTTTAAAGATAAAGTTCAGACAAATTTTCTACCTACAACATATAGACTTAAGTTACAAATTTTGCATTAACATAATTTTGCACATTTTTATATTATAAGAAGAGATACTGCAAGTAGTTGGGAACTGATTGTGTAACCAATGGGCTCACAAGCAGCTGTGAATCCTATGCTTAAAATAATTTACAGAGAGAAACCTTTAAATTAAATCACTGCCTGTAATTTAAATGGTGCTGAATTATGGGAACTACTAAAAGGTAATTTTATTTTGAAAAGTTATTCTTGATAAATTGTTTTAAAATGGGTTGTGTTTGTTATTCCATTTATTTCTCCATTAGATGTTCACATTTTACATGAGAAAGTGTGAAACCAAATTGACTGTTACAGTAGTCATGCTCTGGATTTCAGGATACAAAGTGGAGGTTGGAAGTCAGTGAACTTCAGGAGAGTGAAATCCTTTTTTTCCCCCTAAACTTAGTATTTGAAACTCATTTTGTTTTCCCTCATAGTTCCATTTCCAGTCAATATCAAAGCATATTAACTTGATTTAATCATGCAAAGTAAAGTGGACACATGCCTGACTCAAAATCTGTCTTCCTTATGCTTGACTTTATTTATTTAAGAGTATTTTAAAGCCACATGTGGAATTTCATTACATTCTTTGAAAATTTTCAGGAGATACACTAAAAACCAAAACCTGAACAGCTGACTGGTTATCTCTTCACGCCCTGAGCTGAATTTGTGACATTCCAGTATGACCTTCTCCACTACGGCAGGCCTGGGTACCACTGTCAGTCAGGGGATCTGGAAATCCCACCAGATGTATTTGTACAGCTGGCCCTTTGCCTTCTCAAGATCAGCCTCATTATGATTTATTAATCATCTACAAAGAGCATTGACAAACAATGAATATTTATGACTACAGATGTAACCCTATTGTTTGTGCAAATTACAGTGTTTTCCTGGTAATATTCTGAATGGCTTCAAGTTGACATAAATAATTCATACTTGTAAAGCCATATGTTAAACTGTCATTGTAAAAGACTAAGTGCTGCCAGTTTTTACTTGAACCATATGTAAATATCAAGCACTTGATATTAAACATTGATGTAAAGTCTAAGCACCTTAATGCCACTTACACAATAAAGATTGCAATATGCCACAATGCATTGAGTGCCAATGTGAAAAGAAGTTTAACTGCAGCAAAGGAGCCATTTTAATTCCTGAATAAATTACAGCATATTAAATTTAACCAAGTCTGGCTTTACATATTTAAATTGCAGTGAGACTCGACCTCCAGCCTTTGTCATTATTATTGGGTGAAGAAAACACCTTGAAACATTTCCATGGATCTACTGCAAGTTTCTAGTTTTTATCAAGGTGCTTATTGCATGCATTTGACAGACATTTACATACATTTCATGTGTGTATATATATATACACGTATGTGTCAAACTCTGTGCAAATGTCATAGAATCATGGAATGGCCCGGGCTTGAAAGAACCTTAAAGATGACCCAGTTCCAAGCCCCTGCCATGGGCAGGGACGCCTTCCACTATGCCAGGTTGCTCAGACCCCCATCCAACTTGGCTTTGGACTCTTCCAGGGATGGGGCAGTCACAGCTGCCCTGGGACTTCTTATTTTTCGTTAGGAACTTCAGAATGTAGTGTTAAGACTCATAAGGCATAGAAAGCACTTGGATTCGTGGATGCTTTCCTCCATTTTGCCGGCATCTGACAGAGATGAGGCTGGTATCCTCTTTCCTGCCAGGCTCCATGGCTGGAAGCAGAACCCTCAGCTACCACATGAGGTATTTCTGGTCCTGTGGGAGGGCTGTGAGCCTCCTGAGGAACAGAGACTTGGCTACTCACACAAAATTTCATGAACCCTGTTATGTGAAGGGCCAAGTCAGTTGCCCATATCAGGTCTATAGCCTGTGGGAGATTTACTTCCAGCCCAATTACAGAAGAAGAAATACAGCTGTGACTTGGCTGATCATTCCCATTCTGAGGGAGTGGTCTCAGCCAGCTTAAAAGCCAAGAGGTGGCCTGATCACAGTTTGGAAGAAGCCACAGCCAAACCTCAGAAGTCTGCTAGTAGATGCTCTTAACTGACAAATTTGCGGCTAAATGCCAAGGCTAGAGAATGCAGATAGGCAAATTCAGCTTGGAAATAAGCCATATATTTTCAACAGCTAAGGTAATTAGCAATTGGAATGACCTAATAAGGCTTGTAACTGACTGTTCATCACAGAAATGTTAAATCTGTGATTAGGAGTTTAAAAAAATAAAATCATTCCATCACATTTTTTATCCTTATAGCAAAAATAATCTCAAGGAAGTTGAGTGGTTACAAAGAGGACTAAGACTGGGTGATTAAAAATAGCATCGCTTAGCCTTAAAATCCATTAATTTCCATGATCCCAGTACTGAGCCTTGAACACACTTTTCATTGCTCTCTATTCTGTACTGCTTCCACAATTTAGATTTAGAGCGTGTTCACTAAGCTCCACTGAAAGTTAATGGTGTGTCTGTGCTACTCTGCATGTTTCAAAGACAGCAAAAATTTTTAATTAAATGTTTTGCAGTTCTTAGTCTGTCTCCAAATAAGTCTTGGCAGTTTGTTTTCCATGTGCAGTACTGAGACAGACTTGCTCAGAAAACACGATCACATTTACTGTTAAAATGCCATTGCTGCTTGAGTGAGAAGAATAGAAAATTGAGTTCTCTCTTTCGATGGGTTTTAAACCAAAAGCGCTTTCTTTCACTTCTGTGGGAGTATGAAAGTAGAACTTCTAGATTCAGACAGGGATAGACAACACAGGCATTGCAGATACTCAGCATGGCAGCAGTTTTCTTTTTCCTCACTGAAGTCTGAGTGCTAATACAAGTCCTCAAAAGGTTTGAGTCCCACATACAGGCTGAATGAGTCCCATGAACTTGGCCAAAGTTTCTTAATTACAATGACCAGTATGGCCAGTGCAAGATCCCAGAAAAGCTGATGGTCCTTGGCTGTGCCTCTCTTTGTGTCATCACCCTGGAATTGATTGTTTTCCAAAACTGCCCATTCTGCAGGCCTTTTGTGGCTCATAATTTCCAAATGGCTCTGAAGGATCCTTTTCTCCTTGTCTTAAACTTATTTCAAGGGCAAAGTAATTTATAGGGACCTCTTATTTCAGAAGCAGCTCGTTTCATGCATTGTCTTGAGCTGGCAGTGCTTTTAAGAGTCACACAAATACAAAACAGGTGCATTTGATACCACAATTTGTATTTTTATATACTCATTTGGACAGTGTAATTTTTGCACAAATTAAAGCCTTTGTATTGAAGTAGAAATTAAAGAAGAAATCTACTGATAAATGTGCAGTTTTAAAAATCACAATTACTTTTTTTGAAGATCCCTGGGCATATCTAGAAATGAATTTCTGTTTTTTTTTTTTTTTTTTTTAATTGGAAATATAATTTTGTAGCTTATTTTTGTTGCTAGCAGTGTAACATCTTAGAGAGGAGTCCTGGATTTTGTTCTTGTCTGAGCACCTTTTACTTAACTCCAGTAAATTATTACAGCTTTGTGCAAGTCCAGTGAATTCATTGGGATTGCCCAGGTGCAACCACAGTGAAGACCCTGAATTTCAGAACTGGAGCTACAAAGCAGGATGGAGAAGAGAGAAAATCTCTGGCCATACTCCCCAAGTGCAAGTTGAGCTGGCATTGCTGATGGTTAGAAACACCTGCTTGGAGGATGTGTTGTCTTGAGGGAAAATATCAATTAATAACTGAAATACTTGTGATCTGAGCAAAGTGACTGTGGTTTAATTCACAGAGAAGCATAGAACTGTTTTCAAAAGCTGCCTGGTGCTGTCCAAGTGCAAGGTACTTCCAGGTTTCCACAGCTCAGAGGCCCACCCACCTGAGCATGCAGAGCTGGATCTTTGCCATGTTAGGTAACTCATATGGAAATAAACCATTCAGAAAAATATAGAAAGGATTTAATTTTATCTTTCTTTTCTGAATGTTTTTTAAATTTCATTTTTTATTTTTAATAGGAAAATAGCTCTATCTCTTCAAGGAACTCATTCAACACACCATTAAACACTAAAACAGGAACACATCACTGCACACAGACCAAAACCTGCTTTTTCCTCCACTAGAATCGCAAATCCTTCATTATATTGAAGGAAAACAAAAGTAAGATTTTAAAAGCAAATATTTTAGTTTGCTTTTGGCACAAAACCAAACAATTTCTGTTGTGAGCTTTTCTGTCTGTATATAAATATTCCCCTGCAACACATTTCATCTTGGGAAATGTTCCCTAGCGTAACATATCTGTCACTGAGATTGTTCTTCAGATGATCCATTTCACTGTGTTGTGTCAATAAATGCTTACTTTTTGGGCTGCTCCAGATAGAGGATCATCCAGCCCAGCTTCTGGCCCTGCACAGACACTGCAGCAATCCCACCCTGTAAATCCCTGAGAGCATTGTCCAAATGCTTCTGGAGCTCTGGCAGCCTTGGGGGGCTGTGACCATTCCCTGGGGAGCCTGTTCAGTGCCCCACCACCCTATGGGGAAAGAAACTTCTCCTGATATCCAGCCTAAACCTCATGTTCTATCTCTGGTCACAAGAGCAGAAGGTGTCTTTCCACTGCCTGGATGGACTGGGAACTCTGGGATGGACGAGGATGAACTGGGAAAAACTGAGATGGACTAGGAGCTCTGGGAGGGACTAGGAGGAGCTGAAACTTCTGGCATGGACTGGGATAGACAGGGATGGACTGGGAGATCTAGGATATTGAGTTAAATTTCCAAATTTGTTTAAGGCCATGTATGCTAAGTAACTCCGTTTTTTCATCCAACATTGCCTTTCTTCTTGTGTTGGCTTAGCAACTCCTGTTGTTCATATCTCCCTTTGGCTGAGTGCTACAGACTCATGGAGAAACAAGGTTCAAGGATGCACATGCATGGAGAAGCAAGCTGAGAAGATGGGAAGATGGTCTGCTGACCATCCTGATGTAACTCCAGCTAGCAGCCACTCACTCCCCAGCAGCAAGATCAGGGCGAGAATGGGAAGGGTAAAAGGGAGAAAATCCCTGGTTGGGATGAAGGCAGCTTTGTAGCAAAGCAAAGCAAAGCAAGGAATTAATGCCCTGCTTGCCATGGTTGGGCAGGTGTTTAGCCATCCCAAGGACAGCTGGGCCCCATCACACACAACAGTTTCTCAGGAAGACAAACACCATTACTCCAAAAATCCCTCCCTTCCTCATTCTCCTCCCCACTTTATACACTGATCATGATGCCATAAGGTATGGAATGTCCCTTTGGTCAGTTGGAGTCAACTCTCTTGGCTTTGTCTCCTCTTAAATTCTTTCAGCAGTGTGGCAGCAAAAAAGCAGGAAAGTGTTGGCTCAGTGTAGGCTCTGCTCAGCAATAACAAACCCATCTCTGTATTATCAGCCCTGACTTAAGCACAAGTACAAAGCACAGCCCCACACCAGCCGCAGCCCCATGCAGCCCTTCGTGAAACTGTAAAATGTGGTGTCCTTCAGGCTTTCTGGGAGTATAATCCCTCAGAACTTCTTTATGTCCTGTAGAATTGCTGAGTGGTAACAGCCAGAATGCAATGAAATGCATGTGTGCATTCACAGGAATGCTTTTTCTAGTAGCTTTCCAGCTACGTGCTGGACTCTGTGTGTGAACTGTAAGGAGTATTTTCGTGCTGCATACACTGGGCCAAAGTATTGGTGCTTCTGGTTGGGTTTGCTGTGCCCCAGTGCTGCCAGGATTGTCCCGAAGGAGATGAGATCACAAGAGGGGCTGCTCAGTAATGCTCCTTCCTCCAGTGTCTGAGGCACCACCACCATGGCAATGGGTGCGTAGGCAGGATTGTGTCCCAGGTCTAATTCCACATCCCAGTTAGAAAATCCACAACTGTGTTTCTGCACTTATATACTGCATTCCATGTTCTACTTTGGGAAAGCTTCTTTCAAAGGCACAATGCTCCCTGATTTTTATGCTTATCTGAGGGCAATTGTGCCTTAGAAATGGTTTATTGGAAACCTTTGACCGGAGTTCTAATCTGATTTAAATTCATTTAAATTCAGAATCACTCTGGGCTACCTCCAGTGTAAGGGTAGCACTGGTCTGTGGGGCAGCAACGGTGCTTCACAGAAATACCAACAGCAGCTGGCTTTGTGTCCTTATTTAATTTGATTATATAGTTTTAGTTTAACTTAAACAAAGCAACAACCTTACTATTATTTTAAGAAACCCATTTTGAGAGGAGGGAGTCATGTTTCGCACATAAATCCATCTTCAAATGTCTTCTTTAGATGTACGTGCAGCTGGGGCTGGAGTTGAGTTAATGTGGGGAGGGGAAAAGTGTACTGGATTTCACCGATCACAGTTGCTTTAAATTATGCAGGGAAGAGGGAGATGCTGTTTATTCATGAAGAAAACAAGGTTGGCAGCAGAGATCACAGGTGCCTTGCTTTTATAGTTTCCCTCTGCTATAAAACGAGTACCAGAGGAAGGATTGGGGTGTCTTGCAACAATTATTTGAGGGGTCACATTTGGTGCTTGTGGCCATTAGAAAAAAAATCTGGGTTCAGTGGTAGTCAGCATTCTTATCAGGGTTTCTGTCTCAATCACTGTTCTTCTGTAGTTTTGCAAGAAGCAATTCAGAATAAATGCTTGAATCTTACTTTGCCTACATGTAAATTAAAGTCAATCTCAGGGATTTCTCCTGATAAGAACTTTAGTAAGAGTTGAATACATGTTTTCAAATACTAAAATCACAGTTGCATAGAATATTTTTTTTATTTTTTGCAGACATTTTCTACACATCTTATTTACTCTTCCACTCCTTTATCTCCAATTAAAATCTGCTTTAAAATATCAGTGTTCTAAATCTCACTATGTACTTCAAAATCACAGCAGAGGAATTAAGTATGGCTCTAAATAAGAAATCCTATTGATTGTAACACTTCCTATTGTACAGTTCTGTCATGCCTGCTATTTTGTTTATGTGTTTTGCCTACAGAATGAAAAGGAGAAGCTGACATGGAGTGACCGCATGCCCGGATATGCAGCAAACTTTGGACTGATTTTATTTATGGTAACATAATCTGCCTTTCTCCTTGTTTATTAGCTGTGAGAAACTTTGCCATGAGCATTTAGAAGGAAACCCTTGAATTACTGTTCACAAATATGTTATACTGTTAACATTCTGAAGGTAAGGTCAGTTTGGAAGAAATGCTGGGAAGGCTCAAGGAGCTCAATGCCTGCCTCCAGCTTTATTCCCTTTTTCCAAAGGCTGGATGTGGAAGGGCTGACTTACTGTAATACCAGCAGTTCATTACCCAAATTCTGCCACACCCCCAGCATTTCTGCTCCATCTCTGTTATCCAATGAAGGGATAGCATTGGTATTTAGTTGTCAGCGAAGTATTGCATCTGTTGGTCACAGTGACTTTTGGAAAGGTTGAGCCATGGGACAGGCGATATCCAGTTGAAATAAATCAGTTGCTGAGAAATATTTATCCAAGACACATTCAGGGGTGAACTGTACAGTAGATGAGGAAGATCATGATACACAGTCCTCCCTTGGGAACAAGAATCAGGTGTGCAGGTCAGCCTCTAAAGTGGGGACACCCTTGTCCTAGTCAAAAGTCAAATTTCCAGCAAAATAAACACATCATGAAGCTGCTGGACTTTGTAAACAGCAACAGGAAGACCTGGCTAACAAACCCTAAATTACATGGTAAAGGGTCCCATTATCCTTCTGGTTGCAGTAATTACTGGCTGAAAGCTTCTGTTCATATCTACAGCCACTATAAAATGGCAATGAAATAGGCCTGTTTACACCATTGCAACATCTAAATAGGGAAACTCACTCAGGGCCTAAATTATTTTAAGATACCTAAGTGTATTTCTAATTTACTCAAATTTGTGTGTACTGCAGCAGATGTCCTGTGAAGATTTAATTTCTTTTGCTGACAATCAAATGCTCACACTGAAGTTAATGTCTACACCCTTATAGATAAGTTTATACATTTATGATATATACATCCCATATTCAGAATACTTTCTGTACATTTTAGACGTGTCATATATAGATGTATTTTCAGCATTTTGAGTGAGTTTACCATCCTGAGGCCATAGCCAGTATTTGCTTTTTAGACAGAACCTCTGTGGCATCAGTCATGACTCCACTTAAGCAGACCACACTGAGTCTGACTAAGCACAGAGCCCTGATTTAGCTTTTACAAGTCATTCTTTTGCAGACAAGGTGCTTACATGTGCTCTTGACTTTCCCCACAAGTTTAAATCTCCTCTAAGCATGAGCTTAAAGTGCTTTCCTGACTCATAGCCTAGGTATTAGCCTCCCTGCTTACTGTAACATTGTGGAGAGATTTATAAATGTTATTACCTACAATTTGTGAGAGCTAAAATGCAAAGCTCCAATTCTTCAACTGCTATTTGTGACTAGTGGAACTAGGCTGACTTTCACCATCTGGGAAAGTGAACACAATGATTTTATTTTTGCAATATTTGGGGTATTATTTATATGTAGGTACCTACAGCAGACAACTTGCAAACCGTGCATGAAATTCAACCCAGCTCTTGATGAGGGAGCGCACGCTCTGCTAGCCTACATGGATATTGCAATCTGCTCATTACTGTATGGGGTGTTTCCCTTTTTCCTGCTAGATTAGTTAAACAGGAATTGGAAAGATCAGACTGAAGTTTTGTCGTCAGTTTGTGGAATAGAATTGTACTGAGAAAACCGTATCAGCCTCATTAATCTCTTATATTATTTTTCACACAGATTAATTATTTTAACTATAAGACCTACATACAAAATAAATAATAAAATCTTACATTTATGTGTGTATGCATGGGTACAAGACTCAGACACAGACCTGAACACAAGTGCATAGCAATTTCTAGTGCTGCAGAAGTGATTGTTGAATTTTTACTGCTACCTTTTCCAGGCCAAAAGAGTCTGGTGTTCCAAATCTAAAGGTGTTTTCCATGAAGATTTCTATGTTTCTATAGAGTGATGCTGTTTTGTTCTGTCCCTCCTTCCTGAGCCTTACATCCCATACTTTCCCTGGTGATTCTTGGAGCTGGTAATGGTTTTCTTAGTGTAAAATATTTTTTCTTTTTATTTTTTTCCCCTTAATTTCCATACTTCTGTTGTGTACTTAACTTTTGTGAATCCTCTTTCAAGAATTGTGTTGTGGTCTTTTCCTTTCTTTCTGGCTTTTCCTCTGTATTAAGCTAGACATGCTGTTTGTTTTGTTCTAAATGCAGGTTGGAAAAAATATTGTGTTCACTTCTCTTGCCCAGTCTTACATCACCAAACAATTCCAAGGATAAATTCACATCTGTATGGATACTTTAAAATCTGATCACAGTCCTTTTGTTGTACACAAAACCTCATTGGACTGCAGAGGGGGCAGAAGATCCAAGTCTGATTTAAGCTATGTATTTTGCAGGGACTGTAGAACAGAAGATCACAAGTTGTATTTTTGAAAAGTGAGGTCAATGGTAGCAGGAGGTCTGGGCTCAGCTGGGCATCTAAAAGATTTTCTTGAGTGTGATTAATAATAACACATCACAATTTATAAACCCCATGTTTAGGATGCACACATTGTGGCAGAAATTTCTGAGCTGGAGATAAAGATACTGGTAGTGTGGGAAGAGAGCAGGGTGGCATGGAGCAATGCATCACTGGGGCTTTTCTTTGTTTGGCTCAGTCAGAGGAAGGAAAAAAATAAATTTGTGTCATGGCAGGAGAGTTCAGCCTCTTCCACCTTATTCTCACTCACATGGTGTAATACTTGACTCTAGAATAGCCCTACTGGGGAGCCAGAGAACTATCTGGACATTAAATTGTTATCCTACTTGGATGGAGGTAGCAGCCTAGCCCACGGGGTTTTATAGCTTCCTTCTCAGATCTAGTTTGCTTTCCTGTTTGTCTTCATTCATACCAGGCTCAGTAGGTGACCTTTTCTGCAGCCAATTTTCACATCTGTTTCTAAGCTGTTCAGTCCTGGACAGACTAGTTCAGCTATTCGGGGACGAAACTGCCATAACAGGGGGGAAGGATGGCCAGAGGGAATGCTGGCAGTGACAACAAACCCCAGAGTGGGCACCTCAACAAGTGGTGGCTTGCCTGATCAGGAATTTGGGCAGAAGAGGTATTACCAGGAATGAGAGAAATGCTGTGAAGATACAGAACCATTCCCCCTCAGTGGCTGTCTGGGGAGTCAGAGCTATGCTCACAGTCACGGTGCAGTCCTACAGGCCCTCCTCAATTTTCTCTTCTTGCTGGATGCACAGATAATGAAGACTCCTAAAGGAGTGTTTTTCCATCTGTGTCTAAGCAGATGTTTAAAAACAGCTGAGCAATTGAGAGTTTCTGAAGCCCCGGTGCTTTTGCAAAGCAAATATTTTTGTTCTTTAAACAAATAAAATATTTTTCTTACAGTAACTTTGTATACTTTGCTATGGCACTGCATAGATTGAAAAGGTTGCTACTCTCTCATTCTCCAGTAACATTCCTCAGGGCAAGGGATCCCTAAAATCCTTTGGTTGGTTTGCTATTGAACTTTCATGACCTGAAATTTCCTCTTTCTCTGTTTAGTGAGGACTGTCCTTGACTCTTCTTCCTGTACTTTTAAGATGTCATTCCTAAATGAGAACTTGTGATGGAGAGAGGTGTGTGTGGAGGCCCAGGGATCTCATCAGCTCCAGAATGAGGCATCCGATTGCTGACTTCCCTTGTCCACCACCATAGTGAAAAAATTGCAAAGAAATCCACAGGGAAAAGGAACAGGAAGAGAGTATTAGGAAGATGATTAAGAAAAAGGAATCTGTGACTCAGATTAAGAAAAAGAAAGGAGCTTAAGGTGTCTGTAGAAGTGGAAGGTGAATTAAATTAATACCAGGTGGTGCTGTTTTGTTTTTTTCCTTTGTTGGGGATTTTACTCTCCACTCTAGTGATTGTAATGGGGAAGAAAGGTAAAAGTTATGGTCCTTGTGGTCCTACACCCCTTCTGTCACAGCAAGGTTGCAAGGTTGTTCAGCATGAATTATTTTTTGTCTGTTAATTTGGTAGGTAAGTCAAAAGAAAAATAGGTATAAAAATGGGAACTATTTCCTTGACATAATGAAAACTACAAAACCAAAGGAAATAATATTTATCTAATTTGAAAAGTTTTCATTTAAATTATTTCAGGTTCAGGCTTTTAGCATTCACCTATATTTCATTTAAAATTAATGAAACAGTTCTTTAAAAAGTAAAATTAGACATTTTACTAGGTCTAACATTTTATTACTATTTGCTGACAAAACTATTTGACAATTTCATCTGAAACCTCCAGGAGTTTCTCCAAATAATTAATTTTTACTATGTTTATTTGTTCTTCATAAAAGCGAAAAGTGCCGTTTTCACCTTCAACCTTTAATAATTTAACTCAGATTCTTGTTTTGGTTCTTTTACAATTGTTCTTTTACATGCAACAACCTTGCTCTGCATACAGGAATTCAATAAACTATTGCTGGATCATTAAAATGAACTGTTAAATTTCCTTAAACCTATGTTTTGAATCTGGGCCCCTGGGCCCGTTTTAATAATTGCAGTAGTCTAATCTTTCACATTGAAGTAGTCTCTTTCATCTGAGGATCTCAAGATGTTTTACCTAAAATAATGAATGTACACTGGAATTCTTGCTAAAGGCAAAAACAAAAGAGAAAACTCTACATTCTCCCCCTTTTGTGCTATGATGATGAAAATTTGCTATTTTTTAGTATTGTTTTATTGATTTATTTTTTCACTGTAGATTTTTTTTTTTTTTTAACCAGAATACCACACCCCTGTGAAATTCAAATGCTTGTTGTGGGAACTTGACCTTAAATAGCAGGGCCAACTTTCCTCATCTCATGCCAGCCCATGAAAGATGCCAGGGATACCAAGTGATTCCTGGGACACAAATGTAAAGTGAAACCCTAATAACCCTGCTTAGGTCAGTCTTAAAAGAATAATAACAGGGGAAAATTTTTAGTTTTTAATTTGTAAGTTGGCACTTCTGCTGTGCACAGTTAAAGCTGTTTGAGCCAGTAATGCCCGTTCATCTGACTGCACATAAATATAGGCCCTTCAGTCCAAACCTTCTGAATCTATTGCCAGATAAAAGACCTTGTTTAATTCCTGCTTTTGAACCCCAAATGCCCAAATTTCACTGCATGAGTGATGTGTGTTGCTTTAATCAGAACATTTGTAGGAATTGCAAAATTCCATTTGCAGGAACCCATGGAATCAGTGTAAATGAATCACAGGTTTAGATTGAAAGGGACCCTAAAGATTATCTAGTTCTAATTCCCTGCTCCCTGCAGGGCCACTCACTGGATCAGGATGCTCAGGGCCCAACCTTGAACACTGCCAGGAATCCAGGGGCAGCCACAGCTGCTCTGGCCAACCTGTGCCAGGGCCTCATCACCCTCACAGGGAACAATTTCTTCCTAATATTTAACAAAAAAATGTCCTCTTTTGGTTTAAAACCATCCTCCCTTTTCCTACCCATACCTGCCCATGTAAAAAGTCACTTTGTCTCTCTCTTATAAGCCTCCTTTAGATACTGAAAGGTGGTATACGGTCTCCCTGGAGCCTTGTCTTTTCCAGGCTGGACAATCCCAGCTCTCTCAGGCTGTCTTCACAGGAGAGGTGCTGTGAAGCATGTGAGCATCCAGCCCTCTGAGCATCTCGTGTCAGTTGAATTGTTGTGCCAGTTTGGAGCCGTGCATCCAAGTCCTCATTTCTTATTTATGTCCCTGTTTGTTGGAGAGCTTTGCGTTTTTGCCTTTTAATTCAATCACCTGCATGTTATCACCTTGCACTGAGAAACAACCCAGTGATGCCAGTTCATGGAACACACCCAGCCTCCCAGCCAAAGCTTCTGTTTCCAAGCTGAACTAACCCAGTGTTCATGTGTTTGCAGATCATGCTGACGTTTTCAGCAGTGTTTGGTGTCATCGTGTACCGAATCACGACAGCAGCGGCTTTGTCCTTCAGCACAAACGAGACAACCAGGTCCAATGTTCGAGTGACCGTGACTGCCACTGCTGTCATCATTAACCTCGTGGTGGTCCTCATCCTCGATGAAATTTATGGAGCTGTGGCCAAATGGCTGACAGAAATTGGTAAAACTGCCTCTCCACTTTCCTCATTAATCCACGTATCGACACGTGGGGGTGGAAGGATGGTCCAGGACGAGTATTTCCTTCTGGACAGGGCCAGTGAAAACATTTAGACCTGGGACCTTACCTCTTTACAGCTAAGAGCTGTAGAAAGTCAGCGGGTTGTTTGAAAAATGTTGATGGCTCTGACAAAGTTACACTGATGTTGTTTCCCTGATGAAAGTTTTAACTATTTCCTTACTGCTAAAACAATTTTTTTGTTCCATTTTAAGGGCGTGTCTAGGCAGAGTTTTTTATTAATTATTTCTATTTCAGTTAGTGGTTGGACTTTGAAAATATATTTTATTTTAAACATCAAAATATTGTTGCAAACCTGGCTGTTTATTTCTTTTGAATGGAAGTCATTCCTTTGACTGTTACAGAGGTTTAGGCCTAAAGTATTGATTTGTTATATACATTAGGCTAAAGATGTTTACTAATAGGCTGGGGCTTTGTTTTATGATATAAATTAGACCAAGGATGTTGACTGATGGCACCTTTACATGAGATTACTCTTAAGACTTCTGTTTCTTCTCAATTTCTCAGAACACTTTTAAATTCACAAATGAAAACATTTCTTTCAGTCCTATTTTTGGAAGAACATTACAAACTAGTAGTTTTGCATTTGTTAGAGGTCCAATCCTGAATTTTGTAAGTATGGCCCTGTTAGTTTAAATTAAATCCCTAAAGTATTTGAAAGAAATTAAGAAAAAGAAATTCATTTTCACAGATCACCACTTCAGTGGGTTGATTTGTTTGTTTATTTCTGTTTTGCACCAGGCTTTGGGCAGATTGTAACAGGGTTACACAAATGGACTCTGTTCTAGTGGCATAAATGAGCTCAGGTTCACTGTCCTGGCCAAAATTGTACCCAGATTTTCAGCTTTCACATAACTCACAGACTTCCAGCTGTGTGTGACCTGATCAATTCTGTTTGCTGCACCTGTCCAAGTAAGAAAGGGCTCAAATGTTGAGGAATGACACAGCTGTGTGATAAGAGTAGGAAAAGATGAAGATGAGACTTCTCCAGCAGCCTCTAGGCAGGAGCTGGGAAGTGCTAGGCACTGCCATGACCTCTGATTGGAAAGTACAGGAGAAAAATCTTCCCACTTTGAGGAACACCAGGCTGAATTGTGGAAGAAACAATTTCTCTCTTGCTGATTATTGTTCCACTGTTGCTTTGCATTTAATTCTAATCTTATCTTTATAAGGGCAGCATCCTAATCAACCATCAGATGTTTTGGTTAAGAAAGATCAAGTCAGAATAATCTCTAGTGCTGCAAATTACAAGTTACAAAGTTCACTCAGGCAGCTTTCTCTAGTGCTAGGCTCAGATGCCAAATATAATCAAAATGTTTTTAAAAATCACAATTCATGCATGCTGATAAATGTTGCTTAACTTGTGAACTCTCATTTTGCTGAGAGGAAAAAAACCATACTCAATTCTCTTCTCATGCTGCACTTAATCCAAAAGCTGAAGAACACACTTGTTGGGCTGAAGGAGTAGCTCTTGACAGCATAAGTTTCTATTCCAACACCAAGTACACTTGAATCTCTGTGCAGGTGAAAATTACATCTGTAAGCACAAGAATAGCACTGATTGCAATTGTGTTAATCATGGACTCACAGTCATGCATATGCCTCAATGCCTCCTCAATCAGTGCCTGGAGGAAAACAGTAGGAGTTTTTTTGTTATCAATATAGAGAGCTTGTACAGGATGGAGCAGAACTCTTGTGGGCCCAGCAGGGTGGGGTGCTGATGCCCCTTTATCACAGATGAAACCAGCCAAAGTGCAGATAGTATCCTGCTATTCCAGGATGAACAGATCATCTTCAGTAATCAGGTGGTGCCAGACCATTGAGATTTACAGCTCATTTGTAACTCAGACTCAGAATGTTTGGGTTGCAAGGGCCCTTAAAGCTCACCTTGTTCCAATCTACTTGTAGGGACACCTTCTACCAGACTAGGCTGCTCAGAGCCTGGCCTTGGACGCTGCCCGGGATGGGGCAGCCACAGCTGCTCTGGGCAACCTATGCCAGGGCCTCCCCACCCTTACAGGGAGGAATTCACTGAGGCCAAGAAAGAACCAGCAATATGGGGACAAAATCCAAACTACTCATGTTTGCTCCTTGCAAAGGCAGCAGCTCCTTCTGAGAGCTAGGGCTCAGTCCACCCTTAGCTCAACTCATCTTCCACCTGCAAAGTTCCAGCTGCCCAATTTGGGCATAACAACCCATCCCTGAGTGTTTAGTTTTTTTGGGATGAGGGAGTTTTCTCTGTTGCTAACATACCTATTCTGGCTGAATGCATTTCTCATGGAGCACACCCAAGGAGCTGGAGGATAAATTCTACACATGCCTCTACAGCTATGGTATAGGATGTCTGAGGGAGCCTCTGGGACCATATATGGTGTGCAAATGTTCATCCAGAGGCTGAGCTCATCCTTGGGGGGGTTCTCTGTAAGGCAGAGTTTAGGATTTTTCTCCCTCAAACGAAAAGCTGCACTGCTGTTATTCACTGTTCCTGCTGCCCATAGCTTTTGTCTTGCGGATCTATTCAGTGTATGGGATCACCTACAAATTGTTTGAAGGTTTATTTAAGATTTTTATGCATATAGGTGGATTGTGCCTTAGGGCTTATCAGGTTGTGCATTGATCTTTTAGGAAAATGTGGTTGAAAGTATCACAAAGAAAGCCAGGCAGGCCAGGCATGAGGGCTCATTAGCCAGTAGTGCTAAAAGAATCATGCTGCTTTTTAAAGAAGAAACACCCCAAAACAACAGCAAAGCAAGCAGAACACTCAAACTGTGTACAGCAGTATTTTAATGAAGTCCTTAAGCCGGAGCTCTGGATTTTTTTTTTTT
>VWZN01005461.1:237908-284553 GCA_013396955.1 Regulus satrapa | reverse complement strand
CTTCTTCTGGAATCTGCACAGCTGAATGCAGTGTTCCAGGTGTGGATTTACCTGGGCTGTTCAGAGGAATGCTAATTCCCACCCCAGCCCCACTGTGATTTTGTTGATACACCCACAAGTCGTACACTGTCCTGCTGCCATTTTTCAAACTTGTGCTAACTTGCTGGCCACTGCAAGCTCCAGGCAATTTCCACTTTCAAACACTATCCCTTCAAAGATCCTTCAAGTGTTTTATTTTTAATTATTTTCCATTTCCCCATATTATTCTCATTGTGTTTCCTGTCTCCATTTCTTATTGCTTTCTGTGTTTCCTGCTATTTGCAAAACTTTCCAATTTGGGAGCATCTGTGATTTTTATTAGCCTGTTGTTTACTTCCAAATGATTGATGATAATACTAAAAGCAACAGTCTTTACACCAAACCACTAAGGCTCTGCTTTATCCTGTCCAAGGCTAGACAGTTAATTTAGGAAGTGACTTTCCCATGGCTCCCCCTTTAGTTAATGCAAAGAAAGGATTCACCAAAACATGAGTTACATTGTATGTGGGCTGAATTATTCCCTAAATTAATCAAATTGTAGGTAATATGAAGGCAGGTGTATCTCCTTCAGCCTGAAAATGTCTTGGACTATCTCTCTGCTTTCATTTCAGCATTTTATCTCCTGTACATTGATGTCAATTTACATTAAGAAATATAGGGGACTTCTGTCAATCCTCTAAAACCTGGATATTTCCAACATTAAAACAATTGTTCTGATTTTGGTTACAACTGTGAAAACCAGACTAAGTGCGTTAAATTCAGTGGAGGTAGTCCAGCTCTAATTCTGAAGTTGTATTTCATAATAAGGTTGAAGTAAGAACATCTGGAGGATTTATTTTTTAGGTTTTGTGATTGGAAAATCATGTTAATCACAGCAACTGGTGCCGGAGGAAATTGCTGGAATTGTGATAACTGAGCCTGTCTCCATCTCCAGGTTCAAAGACTACAGAGAACCACCTTGGTCCCCACACCAGTATGAGTTCTCTAAGCAGTACTGGGCGGTCTTATCTGCACGCTTGGCTTTTGTGATTCTGTTTCAGGTAAGTCTGCTGAGTTGTTTCACTTTCAGTCACAGAAATGCCATCATAAATGGATTCAAGTGCGTGTTCCACAGCAGCCATGTCCAATAGGCATGGAAGGCAAGGCTCACAGCTTCCTTTACCCTTGGCACTAGCAGTGATCCCCCAAAGTACTCCCAGCTTTTGAATGTTAAAGTGGACTCTGTCAACTTCCATAGTCTTAGAGGCACCATGTGTAAAAAGCACAAAAATGCTGTGTAGGCTTGTTAACTGTTCTTCACCCAAAACAAAAACACAAGTAATAAATCCTCCAAGGTTTTTTGCTACTTTCTTGAACTGAGCACAGTAAATTGTCCCCAGTGTGAGGATTTTATTAGCAAGGGATTTGCCATCGTGTCTTGCCTTTCGATTGGCTTCCTTCTGCTCTCCACCATGACCTGGGATCCTTCCACAACCAAACTGGGCCTATTCCTCTTTTTCAAATCTGCCTTTCTTTTGTCCTCACCTGCCAAATATTCCCAAGTGTTTCTGTGAACCTTGTCTGGTTCGTATTGCCTCTTATGCTTCTTTGTGGTGCCTTCAGTAATTTTCCACCACTGGCTGCAAAGAAGTAGAAAGCAACTGGTTCTGCTGGGCTTCAAGCCCTCTGCCAGAGAACATTCCCTGGTTAATTAGCTCCATTGTCTTGGATGGGGACAGAGAGTTCATGCTAGCAGCCCTGTCAGCAAACTATTCTCACACGTTTCCAGGCATTACACAACACAGCACTTCTCAAAGCATTCTGACAATACAAACCCCTGCTTATCTATAGATTTCACAAGCAAGCAACACTTTTTGCCCAGTCTGCTTCCCGCTTGATGTTATGAGCACCACCTGTAATCACCTTGACACCTGAGATTTGGGATTTTGGCACACTTGTGGTCGTGTAAAAACAATTCTGTTTGTCAGCAGACAGAAGGTTTGGAGGACAGAATGGCCATGAAAGTTGTCTGCTGTGTGCTCAGGCCTCAGTGGAAACACATGGGTATCTTCGCCTTATGTTGCAGGATTTTTGCTGGTATTGGAAGATATCCTTATATTAATGGATTCTGAATTCAGTTTCAGGGAATTGGATGTTGAGAACTGGGCACCTTTGGATGCCTGTAAAGAATAATGCTAGTTTAGCTGCTAAGGACAGGGGTTATTTGGTGATTCCATGTCCTTTCCTATTTCAAACCTAACTGAAGCATGTGTTTAATTCAGCCTCTACACTGAGGGGTAGCTGTGCACAAACCTGAACTGTTTCTCGAAATAAGCCTTAATCAACTGCTTACTACCACACAACACCAGCAAAATGTGTTTGACACCTGTCTCATAGCTATAACAAAGGTTATAGCTCCAGTGTGAGTATTTTGTATTTTTCATGCTTGTTTCACGCCTGTTGCTGTGCTTGCAGAACTTGGTGATGTTCCTCAGTGTTCTGGTTGACTGGATGATCCCTGACATACCCAAGGACATCAGTGAACAGATCAAAAAGGAGAAGACTCTGCTTGTTGACTTCTTCCTGAAGGAAGAGCACGAAAAGCTGAAGCTGATCGAAAGCTTCATTGCACGCGACAAGCGGAAACGCAGGAGTGGGACCAAAAGCAAAAGGACCAGGGCTGCCAGCTTCTCCCAGTGTCACCGCAGCCCCAAGGGCAGCTTCACCTCCTTCAGCTCACAGCACACCGTGGTGTGACTCCTGAGGGCAGGGAACAGCCTGTGCTTACCTCTGCTTACTGCGTGATGTGATTCTGAGCCTGGAGCAAGGGAGGGAGAGACAAGGGACAGGGAGTGAAAGGAGGCTCTTTTGCTTCCTTAGAATCTCCAGATGTGAGGGTCTCTGTTACAATTCAAATGCCCTCTCGGCTGCAGCATTTCCAGATTTCATCTGTGCGAGATAAGGGCTATACTGGGGCTGTAGCTGGTTCTTGTGGCAAGGATGCATGAGACTTGGGAAGGCATGCAGGAATTCTCCTGGCAGGAATTCTCCTGGCAACCATCCCTCCTCCTGCAGATGCCTAGTGGGGCACGGGGACACTCCTGCTTTAGTCTCTATCCTTGGGCAGGTTGGACTGATCATGGGGAAGGACTGACCATGGGGAAGCGCACACACCTCATGGTCTCGTTGGCTGCAGCTGCCAGCGGAGGCTTTGCAAACATGTTGAGCTTCAAGGAGTCTTTGTGCCTTCCTAACCTACACTGCCACATGGTGCCACCTCTGGAGGGCACACAGGGCTCTGGGAGATGTGGGAACAGAAGGAACTTAAATCGCTGGGCATTTGCATATACTGTGCTTTGCTTAGCAGGAGCTGGAATGCATGTGCTTGTGAGCAGGGAGGCCATCGGAGTGGCTGAAGCTGCCAGAACCAGGGAAGCTCCTTGGCACTCATTGTCCTGGGCAAAAAGCTAAAAACCAAACCTTGCATGTGTGATTCTCCTCTCACTTAGACTTGGAATTCAGCCAGTGTCAAGAGGAATCATGCCACTGAACCACCAGTGCAATGGAATCAAAATCCTGTGGAGTCTCCATGTACACTGCACGTAAAGTAACAAAAATTGCTGCTGTTGTGATTTACTCTAAAGTAAAATATTCTGCAGAGCTGCATTTCATTGGAAGATAAACATATTCCTAACCAAGCTTTCACCTACAAGCATTAAAAGAATAACTTTATTCTGTCATGAATGAAAATTAAACTTTCTTTTAAAAATCAGTTTCTTTCCCTGTAGATTCTCTCTCTAACCCAGCTTGAAATTTAGAGTCTGCAAAAAGGGTTTCTTCTCATTTTGTCTTCTCAACAATATTTCAAAACCATAAAAAACACAAACCAAAAGGAGTACTTCAGTTTCAGGCATTCTATTCAGGATTGCTCTTTAACATAACAATCTTATTTTAGCTATTTCTAAAGCCTAAGATTTTACCAATGTCTTAGATGAAAAGATTTTTCTCTATGACAACTTTTGTTAACATAATGGGAAATGGGAAAATAATTTCATTTTCATTCAGTGCTTAAGCTAAGGCACATCAAAATGGGAGAACTGTTTCAGGGTGGGTTGAAATTAAAAAAAAATAAATTGAAGTTTCATTCAAATTTTAATTTTTTTCCTTCTATGCAGAAATGGAATTTCAAAAGATAGCATCATCTGGAATAAAATTGCAAATGTTTAATTTTATTGAAAAAAGTCAGCCCTCTCAAAATATTTTCCTCTTTTTCCCTGTCAATACTCATTGTTTTGTTTTGTTTTGTTTTAATTTTGTTAGGTGATTGAATGATTTTTTGTTTGCTTCTTTGCTTTCTAAGACTTTGGTTCCCTCATGGAAATCTGTGACAAGGCTGAGACATAATTTTGATTTTCCCCCCTGTAAGATCAACTTTTAAATGAGGGAACAGTATATCCTCAAAAACAAATTATCTCATTTTACTTTCAAAAGGCCAACAAAGCCCTGTTGGGGATTCCATGGTCTAATGTATTAAGATAGTCAATATTAATAACATCTATTCCCTCTTTTACACCAAGAGGATGATCTGCTGCTGAACCTGGGGATTTGAAACAGTTGGGGCTTTGGAAGTATCTGTGTTTGTTCTTTGTAGCTCTATTTTTATTTTTTTTTTTAATTCAATCAATTCTCTTCACTCCAAACAGCCTCTGATGGGGAGAAAATATGTTTCTGAACAGTAGAAATATCAGTCTGGTTTGTCATAATTCTTCCACTCCTTTTTCCATGAATGTGGGCGGATGTGCAGAAAGGGATTTACAAAGGGATTGCACACAGGTTGCACAGCACCCTTTGTGCCAATGGCTGGTTTGATTAAGGATATTCAGAATTAAGGGTTTCCTTAAAATAGCACATTTTTGTACATTTTGTACACCCTCCCTCCACCCAGGATATATCTTTTTTAAAACTCTGAGTCACTCTGGAGCAGTCAGAAAAATGTTATCCCAAAGTGGAGTGCATTAGGCTGCTGTTACACAGGATTTCCATAACAAGCAACTGAAATGCTTGCCATGGTCCAAAAATGATAAAGTTTTTCTAGATTTCCTAGCACAAGGAACTAGAGAAGCCAGCAGATATACACTGATGCTCTGCAAGTTCTCCTGAGGTTTATATATTTCACCCAAACAAGGCTGGGAAAGAGGCACAGCAGCGATCCCGGCCGATGTCCAGATGGGATCTCCCCGATATCACATTCAGGACAGACAGCTCAATTATCTTTATCTCTGATATGCTTGCTGTTTCCCCCTTAAACCTGAGAGTTTCATTCACTGGGGATTCCTGCACGTTCGTACCTGACTCAGGTGCACTCCCTGAGGGTTGCACCCTTTGTCGCATTTCTATGGCAACCTCTGGATTCTCCCCGCGCTACTTCCCATCAGCTGCTGTAATTGTAGATCACTGATCAGGTATTCCATCATTCTCAGGTTCCAGCTTATCTGTTTTGGACAAAGCCAGACTTTATCTGCCCCCTTTTTATCAGTGGAGTAGTTGTAAGTCTACCCACAGAGCTCCCCCTTGCCATAAGTTGTGCCTCAGAGCTAGAGAATGGCTTCTCCAGGGGACCTGCAGGGAGAGCTCTCCATGGGGACCGAGGGAATAGGGATGCAAGTAGAGGCACAAAGGTAACAAAACCTGTGGGCTATTGTCACTCCTTGCCTTAGCAATGAAAACCAGCTAAAATCTGCAGGGGAAGGGGGGGGGGGAAGCAAGCAGAGAAGGAATTGCATATATAAATTTCGTGCAGAATTTCATAGCCATTTTGGACCAGATATAAACTGGAAACTCCAATTAAACAGGCAAGCAAATGAAAAGCAGCATGTCTGTGTGTGTGAGTAGCTAACACCACACTGGGTGCTACACCTAGTCCCAAACCTCCAGATCCACCCTCCAGGATCCATGGAGCCTCGTCAGCAGGAACATTTGAAGGAACATTTGAACCTACACATTTAATCAGAGCAGTGCAAATAGGAAGCAACAAAAGGGAGGAATGGAATGGCTTTTATAAAGCCTTACCAGCTGTCAGGTCAGGCAATGTCAGTGAGGTGTGTTTACCTTCTGTCCAGAAGAAACCCCACGGGTTTTGCTGCTCCATTTAGCACAACTTCTCCCTTGGACTGGTGGTGCAGGTTAGTTTAAAACAGCTCTCAGGAGTTATTTAGGAGAAGAAATGGACCCAGATGGAAGAAGCTCCCTGCTCCAGAATCACTCCATGCTCAAATGCCATCGATTGGAGGACCTGTCTGATCCATGCAGCCACATGAACCCTCTCACTGTGCTAATCTCTACATTTAAAGGGGGCTCTCAGGAACTCAGGAAGCTGTGGGAATGTTGGTCTTTTCTGTCATGTCTTCTTCATGCAGACCTGCCCACTTTTCTAATCATCAGCCCTAGATACCTATTTTTTATGATGGGTATCACTGGCTTTTCACTCCTCATCTCAGGATGTAAAAAACTTTGCTTTTGCAACTCCAAAATTCATGACACTCAAACCCTTCTTTTTTCCAAGAAGAAAAGGCTGACCTCTGTGGAAGTCTGCCTGTTAAATAATTGGTTGGAAATACCCAGTCCACCATGCACAATATTCACCACTGTTAGCAATAAACTCCTCTGACTGCAGCAATATAACATCTGTTGCAGTTCTGCAGTCTCACCCTTTAATTAACCACAGATGGTCTCTCTGTTCCCCGTCTGGTCTAATTATTTTGCTTTTGAAAAGAAAATATAAACCAGTTTTGTTTGAGAGCTGTTCTTTGTAGGTAAATTCCTACACACCTTGTACTGGATAAGATGCCTTGTGTGTCCAGGAGCACAAATTTCAGGTACAACAGTAGAATTGCACTTAAAGGTAGAGAGAGGAGGAGGATTTACAGCTGAACTCCCAATTCTTATCTTGCATGGGCCATCAGTCTGTGGTTCATCAGAAAAGCCTGTAGACAATGGAGGATGAAGAAATTGTTTTAGCAAAAAAATTAGTGCAGAGTCTGTATGCACCACATACATATTTTTCAAGGAAAGGTCTGCACTTTTCTTTTGTAAGAGTGTTTTAATCTGTCCTAAATCCCTCAGTACTACCAAAACTCTGAATATTCCCTGCTGTTTCCATCCTTTACCACTCATCTGCAAATGTATTAAATTATTAATTGATTATTCAATTATTAATGGCTGCATTAATTAACTGGGTGCCTTGCTGCCTCTTTTTCACCCACAGTGGAATTGTTAAAATCAACCAGATTCCATAACAGCTCCTGAGACAGACTGATAATGCTCCTTATTTGTGCATGATGATCTAATGAAATATTTTTATTTTTGTGTATTTTCAGTTGCTTGTTGACACAGTCCTGCAGCTTTACTTTTCTTGATTCTTGGAACTCTCACTAAAAACAACTCCTCTACTCCCAGTGCTTCCAAGCCACTCCTGGTTCCACAGACACAGCTTTAATGAGCAAAATTATTACTATCAAAGGATTATATGTGCCTCTAATGCAGCCACCCGAGGCAAGGCAGATTCAACCCTCACTGGAATCTGTGGAAGTCTTTTCTTTTGGCTTCAGTATCCCCTTGAGCTGAGGTTGTTTTGTTTTTTGGGTTTTTTGTTGTTTTTTTTTCTTTTTTTCCTCTATGCAATTCTGTGTGCATCTTTTAACCAGTCAAGTAGAGAAATTGGGATAGCAGTGGAAGAATGTGCATCCCCAGAAAACTTCCATTGCTGTGGTCTTCGTGAGTCCCACTGTGGAAAATGTGCCCTGCCAACAGTTTGGGATTTGACCCTGCATTTTCCAGAGATGGGATCACCCTCCAAAACTGACTGGCTGATTCTACATTCATCCTGGTGTTAGGGTTGGCTTTAGGGAACTTGATTTTCAGAACTCTGCTTCCACGTGGGAAGGACTTAAGGCAGACACAATTGTGAGTCACTTTTGAAAGCTATCCTCCTTGAATTTAAATAAATAAGGAATATTGATCCATCCACTGGTTAAATCCGTGCAGTTCATGTCACAGATATCAATCCTCCCAGTTATCTGACACTGTAGTGTCTGATTTCAGTAAGTTCAGGGATTCAGTGTGATCCATCAGCTTGGAAAAGCTCTGCAGCCCTTCACCTGAGCCATGCATTTTTGGGAAAGACATTGAAAGCTGTGCCTTTAGAACCAGAAAGAACTCGGTCCAAGGGTGGATCTGGGGCAAGGAGAGGAGCTCCATGAAGCTGAGGGGATAATGAGGGGCTCTGTGCAATTTTTGCTGGTGTGTCAGAGCCTCCCGGTGTCATATTCCAGTTCACAGCCCCATTCTTTGCTGGAGGAAGCTGTTCCCTGCTTAAAGGGAAATCACAGGAAGAAATCTCAGCCCTGCCTGAGTCTGCCCCACAAGGTAAAATCTATTTCTGGGGTGACTCCTGACTTCTCTGATGCACTTTAAGCACAAAAGACAGCAGAAGCCCAAGCAAAAAAGCTGTGGAGATTTTAGCTGCACAAATACACAGAGATCTTCTAACATTTTCTGCCCAGCACTTAAAGAGAGAGCCCTCTCCTAATGAGCTAATTTTTAAGGGATTATTTTCCCAGACCTTTTCCAGTAGCCACTTTAAATAAGGTACAAAAAAAACCCCAAAAACATGACAATAATCTTATATTCAATCTTACAGGTGTGGTTTAACCTTTCTTCCAGTACCTAGTTTTTCAGTTTCTCTTCCATCTGTTACAAAGTTGTTTTTTTTTCAAATTATCATTATTTTTATCAAGACAGCTATATATGACTTGTACAACTCAAATCTCAACTAAATTCAACAAAACATCCTCTGTTAATGCTAGGAGAGGGTTTTGACTTGTTTTTGTTATTGTTTTGCTACAGCTAATCTTTTGAAATACAACAACATATTTTCATGAGAGTTTGGAAACACAGTAGGTCAGTAAGTACACAGCCCTATGAGGATATTTAGATCTAGAATAGTATTCTTACTGCCAGGACCGATTAAGAGCCTGAAAAAGGGGAAAATTTAGTTTTCAAAATGTGTACTTAGCTATAAAACTAAAATAAATCAACAGTAAAGACTGGATTAAGGAGGGTTTTTTTAAAATCCTTTTTTTGGCAATAATAAATAAATATACCCCTGGCATGTTTTGTTCATTCCAATGACATGTAGAACTGGTTCCAGTAGATGGAGCAAGAAAGCAGAAGGAAAGCAATGCCACATACCCAGGGTACTCAATCAGAGGAGGTGGGTATTGAGGCATAGAGTCGTCCAGGGTGGAAAAGACCTTTTAAATCATCACATCCAACCTGTTCATGGAGCAGGACATGAACTGCACACAGGCTCACAGAATGAGCTACAAAGCATCAGAGGAGAAAGCACTCTGAAAGCTACTCCATGGCTTCAAGTTCAGTCAGGAGCACTCTTCACGTAACTGACACTGACAGGAGTTTTTCCTTGGAATTGGCTTAGTAGCTAAAGAAAAATAACTTGGGATTTTCTCCAAAGCCAAGAAAATAGATTAATTATAACTGGCTTGTTATTCTCTTGGCTTTAGTGGAGATTAGGGCAGCTTAATCCTTCAGCAAAAGCTAATGCTGTGAACAAGTATTAAAAGAGACAAGCTTTACATCTCCCTTATGATCTCCAGCCTCTTGTTTCTCACTGCCTGTCTCCTCTGACTCCGTGTGCTGCATGTCATATTGTTTATTATCAGTTCGTGTGTCAAGGCAGGCATCACGTGCCCTGCACAGGCACAAGCCAGCTGAGCCCCAGCTCCTGGGGAACACCCCAGTACCTTGGGAGCCAAAAAAAGGCCAAGCTCTTCATTTGGGATTAAATGAAATTTTTAAATTACTGTAATTTTTTATTTTCTCTTCCGTAAAGCCTTACCAGTTCTAAAAAGTTAACATCTTCTAAAAAACCAAGAAAAACCAGCACCAAAACAAGCCCCTCCTTGTTTTGGTGGAAACGAATGAGAAGAGGTCATGCTGAAATCAGTGATTATTTTTTTTTCCACTGGACCTATTTATCACAGAAGCCTCCGGCAGACGAGCAGCAACATCCGCGAGGTCTGTGTCCCGTCATCATCCCAGGAAATCTGTGACACCCAGCTGAAGGGAAAAGGGAACAGCTGGGAGCATGTCTCCTTCCTCTGCTCACACTTCCAGGCTCAGGGGAAGTCAGATATTTTTCTTCTGGCTTCTTCCCTAACTCCCAAAGCCGAGACTGAGCCCTGTGGGACCATCTCCAGGCCCTGTGTGGTTGCCTCCACTGGCAGGTATTTTACAGGCAATTTCCACAGGAGTTTTTTGACAGCAATGGTCTGCTTGGCTTTGCTTCCCAGCTTCATCTCTCTGTGATTTCCTGAGTTCCTTTACCAAAATTGGGCTGACCAAGCTATTCTGAAAATATGTGGTCAATTTCCTTCAAAAATCATATAGAAAAAAATACCCAAGCCCCAAGAAAACTATTGCAAAGATGCTAAGCTCCTTTAAAAGTGTCTGCTTATTTGGAAGACGTTTTTGACAGAGACTGTGTGTCTGCGTTTACCATGTGTAGGACCTGGCTGGGATGAGATGCTGGTGCTGGCACCTGTCTGCAAGGCTGCCTTGAAGCTGTGGCGGGACAGACTCTGATCAGTGACTCAGGCTGGGCACTCACATCATGGAAATCATGGAGTCATGGAATGGGTCAGGCTGGAAGGGACCTTAAAGATCATCTCATCCCAACCCCCTGATGGGGTGAAACTGAGGCCTCCCAGTGCCTTGAAGGGACCCTCCAGGAAAGAGGGAGAGAGACTCTTGACAGGGGCCTGGAGTGATAGTACAAGGAGAAATGGCTTCACACTGACAGAGCGGAGATTTAGATTGGGTATCAGGAAGAAATTGTTCTCTGTGAGGGTGCTGAGGCCCTGGCACAGGTTTCCCAGAGCAGCTGTGGCTGCTCCTGGATCCCTGGCAGTGTCCAAGGCCAGGCTGGATGGGGCTCTGAGCACCCTGGGACAGTGGAAGGGATAGGTGGTTCCTGTGCTGAGGTTCCCATCCCAGAGCCAGCAGCAAATCCATGTTGGTGCTGTGGTCATTCTTTCATTCCCCTCCTTTCTGTGATGTGTTTCTGGGGCTGCTGCAGCTTTGGGGTGCCCAGCTGTGGTTTGTAATGTCACGTCAGCCTTGCAGCAGCTTGGGAATCTGAATATCTGTGCCTGTAGTGCATTATAGACTGCAGTGGTTCTTCCTGCTACAGGTAACCCCAAAAGGTTTGTAGGGTTCCCTAGTTTCTTTCTTTTGATTAGAGAAAACAAACAATCAAATCCACCAGCTTTTCTCCCCATTAATTCTCCCTTATTGGGTCAAAAGCAATGACTCAGTCATGTCCAACAAACCAATCCTTTCCTCAGGTGTGCCCTGGAGGTCTGCTGTGGTCCTGCAGCAGGTGAGCCAGGAGCAGAGAGGGAGCTGAGGCGTGTGTCTGGAGCAGGGGCACAGGGCAGGGACAGGGATGTTCCCACCTAACAGCTGCAGGTGTGTGGTCAGGCACACACCAATCACACACTGCAGGTGCTCGAGGAGGAGGGTGGGCACCTGGCAAGGAGAGGTGAAGCCAGCTCTCCTCGCTGGTTTCTCTCCCTCCAGTAAGAGGAGAAGAGATGGGAGTGATGAGAGCCAGACCCAGGGAAGGAGGGGAGGCAGGGAGCAGGAGGCCGTGCTCACACAGCATTCACAGCTCTGCCAAACAACCACATGGAGCCCTTCCCGAGCTGTACAGGACCAGTATCTCTGCCTGGGACTGGGGAAGCACAACAGTGAGGGAACGAAGTGCAGAGAGATGTCTGGCACTGTTAATTGTCTGTATTTGCAGAGGGTCTGTGTCTGGACATAAACATTTTCCATTTCAAGCTGTCACAGGGTTACCCATGTCAGCCACTCAGCCATCACTGCCCTGCATGGCCCATCCTTGCAGAGATGGTGCTCCTCAAAGGAGCACAAGGGCAAAGAATTCTGCTCTGAACGTCTGTAAATAATTTTAATTAACACCAACTTTGGGGAGGAAAATACCCTGTTTTGCTTGTAGATGTTTTGTGATGGGAAAGGACGGGGTTTGTTAAATAAATAATTCCTTGTGAATTAGTCACCAGGTCTAATTAAGAGATACCAAAGGGACAAGGAATCAGAAGAGCAAGTTTAAAGGAATATCTAGCTAAAACATAAGATAAAAGTAGTATTTGAAAATATCAAAATAAACAGCGTGTGTGAATGTTTTTCTTGGGATGAGCCAAGGGAAATGTTTTCCTGGGGTTTGGCCCATACAATATGCAACAGATGAAACCAATCTGGTTGTTCTTTTGAATGAATTACACAATTAGTGGATAAAGGGAGATCTAGTGGATGCTCAAACAAAGCCTGCGTGTCATTTGACCAGCATTACCCTCTAAATCCTGACGTTTGGGTCCTACCTTATCCTACAATTAATTTCCTTTGCTGGTGGTGTGAGTCCTTTGACTCAGAGGGGCTGATTTCACCTGTTTGAAAGAGGAAACATCTCTTTTATTCCTGGCAAAAAATTTAGATGTTTCAGCTCTACTGACAAGAAGTCTGCACTTGCTTGGGGATTTTTCTGTTCCTTTTAAGCAGAGATAACCTGATCCCAGGAAAATCTATTAGTCACAGTCAAACCATCCAGGCAGGCCCAGGGGATCCTCTGCCTTTGCAGTGCTGCTGCCAAGGGTTTCCTAAAGCCTTCTGGGTTAGCATTCCAGCAGCTACACATGGGTTCTCAGCACAGCATCGTGGATTTGGAGACCAAACATCTCCCTTCCAGTGGCCACCTGCTCTGACCTCTCAGACTCTGGCATAAATCACCAAAGCAGAGGTGAGTGCAGACCCTTCCAGATCCAATAAGAAATTCCAGATCCCATGCTGAGGCACAGTCCCCATCTGCTCCCTTCATGTGTAAAACCCAGGGACACTTCAGGGAGCTCAGATGGACTACTCCAACTCTGGAAAGGAGACAAAACAACACATAAAAGGTTAGTTTTAAATGCTTGTTGTGGCACATGGTGAGCAGGAAATGCAGAAAAGGCTCTGATACAACATTGTGCACAAGTTTCTATTAAACAAAAAGTTTGCCTCTATCCACAGTACAATTTTCTAGTACCAGTAAACCTGAAATTTCCAACATTGTTCAGGAAGAATGTTTTTTTCAGTATGTGCTTGTGCATATCCTTGGTTTGTTCCACTCCCAGACTCAAGGCTACATGAAGATGGGAGGAGCTTTGGGAGCTTATATCAGCAACACATGAACAAAAGTTGTCCTAAACACACTGTAATGATGAAAAAAGCCACACATTTTAAAAATAAATAAATAAATAAATAAATAAGGGAAGGTGAAGCCCAAATAATAAAGCAGTAATAAAATACTCAAAATACTTTGTTTCTGGCTCTTCCAAGGAAGACAAAGCTCAAAGGATAATTGGTGTCTGCCCTTTCCCAGCTGAGGAAGAAATCAAGCTATCCTGCATTAGTGAGATGAAGGAAGCACAAAAAGGCATGCAGGGATATTTTTTTCCTTTCCCTTTACGCATCTGCCTTGTGTTATTCCCAGAATCCTGCTGTCAGTGCATCTGAGGAAAGGATTTGGAGAGTGCTACCTGCTCAGCAGAACTGGGTGTTTGCAGGTGGGCTGGCAGGGCTTTTGTAGGTGGCATGTGGGGAATTTTTCCATCTCCAAAACTAAATACAGATTATTGGAGAGAAATACAAAATGTTGATTGTTTCCTTGTCTGCCTTAAAAGCTTCTCTGTAATGTTGTGTATTCCCCGAAAAATAAAGATTCAGAAATGGTGCTGAGCATTGTAGTGAGGGAAGGAAGAGTTACTCAAGCCAGTCCATGACTGGCTTGGGATCCCCTTTCAATATTAACACAGCTTGCCACATAAACTGGGACAAGCTCTCCCTTTGCCATGGGTGGTATTACTCAAATGAGAAAAAAATGAATGAATCCACATTCATCTCAGCTTTCAGGAATAGGCCTTTTAATCATGACTAGATGCATGGCAGATATGTGATATAACATGGTAAGTAGCCAGAGTAAAATGTGGTACCTCTAAAGGGATGGGGTAGGTCATTTATAGGCTTGCTTATTTCATTTTTGTTTTGCAAACACAGTTAGCAGATGCATTCAAACATTTTTATATTTTGTTGGTTTTTTGGTTCTTTTTACATTTCCCATCCCTGTTCTCTTTAGAAGGTTTCTCACAGGATTTTGAGTAAATAGATAAGAGAAACGGGTTAAGCTTTTGCGGTGGTGGTATAGACCATTCCTCACCTGCCAATTGCTCCAGGGACATTATTTATGGCCATAATTGATACTATTGAAATTAAATACCAGCAGTCCTTGTGTCTGGATGCTTGGAGTATGACGGGTAGCTCACCTTCCTCCTTTTCATTTTAAAAAAAGGGCTCTTCTTGGGCCACATGTCTGTCCCAAAGAAATATGGCAGAGCTGAATTCCCAGATGTAAGCGCGCTGCCTCCATCCTGTCCCTGCTGACATTCAGCACTGGTTATCCAAGCTTTCATCTCTTCGTCTTTAAAACACTGCCATCTGTTGTTTCCAGACGGTTCAGTCTTCTGTTTATCCAAAACTTCATTCCAGGCCATATGGAAAAAATATCTATTTTCAATTAACCATCAGATTTTCTTAAAATATACTACAGCGATGAGAAAAAAATAGGCCTTGCTTACGCAGAGCTGCTCGTGAAGGGGATGACATTTTATTACACACTGGAGTTTCAAGATTTTGACCATGTGGCCATTCAGAACATTCAGATACCACAGAAGCTGCCAATTTTGCAGTAACACAAACATGCTTGAAGCATTTGAAAGCTGTTATCATATATATGTGTATATAATTGATATTAGCACATTGATTGAGTAATTTCCATAGAACACTTTTCTAAATAGGCCATTTTCAGCATTTTCCTTCTGCAGTCAGGAACTCCTCATAGAATCATAAAATGGTTTGTGTTGGAAGGGACCTTGAAGATCATCTTGTTCCAAACCCCTGCCGTGGGAAAGGGCACCTTTCACATTTCAGGTTGCTCAGGATTCCATCCTGGCTCTTCCATGTTTGTCTCCTCCCAGAATTCTCTTCCTCTTGTGCTGTGAGACCCTGTCCTCACCATGAACAAGACGGCTGCGAAGAAAAGAGACAACGAGGGCATTGCCTTCAACTCAGAGAAGAAATGAAGGAGGTTAAAAAATCAGTAGAGGTACTCATCCAGGAATTCATCTTGATGAGATAAATTCCACCTTTTCTTTCCCAAACCTGATTTTCTAATAAAATAATTTCCAATGCTAAAAAATGAAGGGGATACCAGGCTTGGGCAGAAATAGATTTCTTCAGGACTAAAAAAGAAATAAATATAAAAGGATGTTATTTTTAGGAACAGACTATGCTTGTCATCCCTCAGTTCAAAGGAATATTTAAAATGAGAAGTTAAGTTTCTATTCAAAGCAATCCTCTTTGAAGAAGGATAAAGGCCTGGCCTTCCATCCTTCAAACAACTGCAAGATTTTCTCCTCCTGAGTTACAGTCTTGTCCTCCCAGCCACCCACAGGCAGCAGCCTCCCCCAGATACAGGCAGATTATGGCTCTGTAAAGTAACCCAAGTTGAAACTAAGAAGGGAAACAGGTGCCAGGTGGCCAGCACAGACTGGCACACAACTGCCTGGGTCTCTCAAGCTGCTCCTCACCTCTAATTTAGCAGTTCTCAGTGTAGCCAGGGCGAAAAAGGAAACAAAAGGCAGTGGTGCAGATGTGGGAAATCCTACAGGCAGGTTCAAAACCTAACTGCATGCTAAGTATACAGAAAATATTAATGTATATTACATTTAATTAATCAGAAAATTAGCAAGCCCTAGCTGAACACTGGTTCCTTTCTGGTGGATAATTACAGGCTGCTTCTCAGCTTGAAACATTGCCAGATATATATTTTTTTGCCCATCGCTTAATCCAATTTTCATCCACTTGAGAGTGCTTAACTGCACATCCACCAGAATTCCAGAAAGAAAAATTGTGGGAATGCTGTGCAAAATGTGCTATCTTAGATGTAAGTCATGGACAACTCCATCTCTTTTGCTGCCATTTTACATTATTTTCTCTTTTTTGAATGATCAAAAGAACACCTGGCCAGGTGGACAGTTATAATGATCTTAGGTTTTGGAATTTCCAGAAGCTGAAAACTTAACACCATTCTATGAAGCTCACCTCTGTGGGACATTGTGGTTTTTATCAGCTCATTTTACCTGTCAGGAGCTCATTCAGCCTTTTCCAAGTCTACTCGTTTTAAAATTAAACTCTTCAGTGTTTGCATCTTAGTGCTGGTGAAGTGGAGGTCCCCAAGTAACATTCCCACTTTTGGGTCCATTTTTCACTTTTTCTCTAGCAGCAGTGATCTTCAGCTATTATGCTGTTGTGTTCATAAACAAACAAAGTCCTTGTATTAATATACAGCTTTTGGGATTACTGAAAAAGAAAATAGGGTTGTTTTCTTTCCCTTATAGGAAATGGTAGGTACAAGAGTATGGTGCAGTCCTGGGTGCAAGAGTCCCAGCTGGCTCCAAATAGAAGCACACAGATATTGGGAACAAATGATTTCAGCTCAGTGTTTATTTGGGAAGAGCAGAGAGAAAGAGACTGGGGCAGAAGCCCAAACTATGTTAGGAAAGCAGTACTCTAGTGCCAGTCACATTTTGCAGTGGAGGACAAGCAGTGTGCTTTCAGGCAATGAGAATATATTTCCCATAGAGCTCCAGTGACTAGAAAGAAGCATGACAGAATCAACCTGTGATCTGACTTTCCTGTTTCCCTCTGGTATTGTGGAAAAATGGCATATCGTGCTTGGGCTGTTCTGTGATTTTTGGATGGTCTCTTCCTCTGGAGGGGAGAATTACTCTCCAAAATTGTTATACAGCCTCAGAGTGATTGCTGCCCATTGTCTGTAGATGCACACATTTTCCTCATGGCTCTGAGATGACAGGGTACATCCTGATCCCTGAAGACACTCCTGCTGTACTTGAGCATCAGCACTGAGGTCACTGATGTCCCAGGTGGGTAGTGGGGGTTTCCAGCAGTTTCAAAGGTAGGAAAGCTGAAAACATGGGAGTCATCCATGCTCAGGGTGCAAGTTCACATTCAGGAAAGCCTTGTAAGGGTGATTCTAACTGTGTCTGCAGCTGGGCAGAGCTGGCATCAGGCAGAACTTCTGATTCTGAAAATTTGTTGCCTGGAGGCCAGGAAACACAGTGAGGTCTATGTCACCTTCAGCCCTCTGGAGATTTAATACATTAAATATTTGCCAGTCTCTTGATACAGACAGTTCCTGAACACATGCAGGACTGCTGAAAGAGCTGCAGTGCCCCTGGGTCCTGCTCCTATTCCAATACATAAATTATTAACTCCCCCTTTGTCCTCATATATTCTTTCATGTACTTTCATGACACAGCTTTGGTGACTACTACCAATCTTTTTACCTTGGCCCATCCCTGTTGGTGGTTGAGTCACTAAGTTTCCATTGTCTATGTGACACAAACAAACAAAGAATCTCTTCTAAAGGAGTCTTTCTCCAGGGCTCCTGCTGTGCTCTGTGTTTGTATCTGAGACACTGGCATGGCAAGCACACCTTGCTGTTATGAGAAGTGAGGAGAATCACCTGAGGATCATTTCACTCATCCCCATACGAACAAGTCCTGCTGCCCAGAGATGTCCTGGGCTGTTGGAAAGATCCTCATGGGTCTGATTTGTCACAAGTCCTGTGGGAGACCTGTCCCTTTCTGTGGAGACAGCTGGGAGTGAGCTCAGCTCTGCTCGGTGAGAACAAATGGACAGACATACGTGCATAAGGCAACAGGATTGGGTTGTTGGTCTCTCCTTTCTGCCCAGAAGTGCTTTAAATGGCATTTTTCAGCTTGAGTCAGCTGAGAGTTTCTTGGCAAGGCTGGCTGAAGCTGAATTTTACTGCCTTGCTGGCTAGAAGTTACAGAATGG
The DNA here is from genome assembly GCA_013396955.1 of Regulus satrapa. Lineage (NCBI taxonomy): Eukaryota > Metazoa > Chordata > Aves > Passeriformes > Regulidae > Regulus > Regulus satrapa. The sequence continues at coordinate 266,463 of VWZN01005461.1, read as the reverse complement.
CTGTTTCTGCCACAGTGAGAGAGAGAAAGGAAGATGAGGGAGGAGGGAGAAAGTAAAAAGGAGAAAAGCCCTGGAAGATTGGGGAAGTGAGACCTAACACAACAGGGATGTGAAATAAAGGGGAATGGGAGCACTGTTTCTCTGTGTGTCTGATTCTCCTGCAGCAAATCCAGTCTCGTAGCAGAGACAGAAGGAGAAATTTTGATTGATTGTCCAAAAATCTCCTTAGGATACAGCCTAGTCATCTAAATATTTTATACACTTATCAGTTATTATTTCTAGGTGCTATTGTGGTAACAAAGTGATGGGACAAATATGACATCTATTTGCTCCACAGGCGTCATAACCCAAGAGGTAAAAAATTGGGCTTTGGCAGACCCAAAGTAACAGACTCTCAGTGTCTTCATGGCTGTGGGAATCCCCAAGGGCAAGAAAGAAAAAAAAAAGAAAAAAAAAAAGGTAAGATTTGGGGAAATTTGGGAACTGGCAATGATAATTGGCACTTCTGAAGGTGGGACTGCTCCTGATCTTCTGCCCGTCTTGAGAGAACTATCAAAGCTGAGGTGTTTAAATGTTAATCCCATTCTGCTACTGGCAACATAAATATAATTCCTGGTCATGTCTTAGACCTTTGTTCCTGTTAATTGTGTGTTGAAGCACCAACTGGTGAGTAAAGTCCCTTTGGATGAAGGATACTTCCATGTCCTGAACTAATTTAAGATCCTCTTTTTTCCTATTTGAGTGTGTGCAACAAGTGGAATTCATTGGTAAAGGATGTTGCTGAGGAAAATTAAATGTTAAGGGAAGACAAAGAAGCACCTCATTGAACTGAGTGAGTTTTTGTCTGTCTGGTGAATCCTTGGTAGAATTTTTAGCTTAGCTACAGGACAAACCATAACCATTCTTCATGGCAGTTTGAATGATGCTGTATCAGACACTGCAAAGGCCAGTGTAAGGAGAAAAGTTTGCAAACATGCAAGATGCAACTCTCTTCTTTCCTTTCAAAGTAAAAGCCATCCAAATATCTCAGATGCCAAAATTTGAATAGGTTTATGTTTCATAATCTAAAATGTAACAAGGGAAAACAAGGGTAAGTTTGTAGTAATATCCAGGTTCTCTCTCAGCTGCCACCTCAACACGCTGGTTAATTGTATTTCACCTAAATATATGAATTAGTGCTGAGGATGATAAGCTATTTGGAAATAAAATCCACAAGCAGGGCTGGAAGTTAGGTAGAACCTATTTTTTTGCTGTAAGTGCAGTACATATCTGTGTGTGAGACAGAGACACTGGCTGGGCCTCGGAGACAGGCAGCGATCCCAGAATACAGGAGCACTGTTCTGCAGAATGAACCCTTCCTCTGAGGCATTTTTCTGTGTCCTGTGACAAAAGGGTGCATTTGGGTATGGTCACTTCCCAATGCTACCCCCAAAGAGGCAGAACCTTGTCTGCAGCAGGATCAGCCCAGTGCTAGCAGGAGACACGGGCAGCCTTGTTCACCACCACTCTGCTGGGTAACCTCGTGGCCTCATCCTCATCACCCCGTGCCATTCCCTTACCCTGCCTTGTGCTTTATCCCCTGGCCCTTTGTTCTGGCTGCAATTAGGGTGTCAAGCCTCTCAGGGCACTGGCCACATCTCTGTGGAGGCTTTTGTGACCTTAGCAGAGGCAAATGGGAGACAATGACTTCTCTCATATCATTGCTTTGAATGTTTTTGGAGATGGCTCCCTTCTCATCTAGAGCACATTTAATAATGTAATACATAGACTTCCATCTGGTTTGTGTATCCTGGAGAAGCTGCTGAAATGGAATGGTTTTACACTCAGCTGCATTCCATGAGAAGGTTTTGCAAACTTTGGTAGACTGATTAAACTGGATCTCTCCCCTCTCCCTACCTCCGTTATGGTGAAATCCAGTGGAATTTGCCTTGGATGAAACCAATAAACTTCAACACTGACTTCTTTATACTAAAGCAAAGTCAAGCCCAGCAGAGAGTCGTGGGAGGTGAAGGTTTTATTCCTGCTCTGATCTCCTCTATGACCTTGAGGAAGTTGCCTTCTGCAGCAGCTCCCATCCTATCTATACTTTTTGTGTCCTGGCTGTTGAGTCTGGAAGTGTTTTTGGGGGAAGGACTGTTTCTGCATGCTCATGAAGTGGCTCACCAGCCATCACCCTGATGGGCATCTTAAAGTTATTTTGTGACATGCCTAAAAGAAGAAGATTTCCTGATGAGAGAAACATCTTCTGCTGACAAGAGAAGTAAGTTCTACTTCACATCTATTGATGTGGAAGTGAAGGAACATGCAGAAAAACAATAAAGTTGTGAGGCAGAGCCTACTAGTTGCTCTAAGTGCTCATTTGGCAAAAATTATAGAAGTTTCACATTCTCTGCACAAGCAAGTCAGTTTGTAATTAGACATGGCATGAAGGAAAAAAATCCCTAAACAACAAACATACACACNTCTTTTCTTGCACTGGTGAAATGAATGTATTGGTCAGTGCTGCTAAGAAACTAAATAAACTAGAAGAAACTAACTAAATATTGGCAAATTTCATTTTTTCAGATATTTCTGTCACACACAGCAGCTATAGTTGGGAGGGAGGAGGTGAAAATTCTCAGAAAATGGTATTATTTTATTAGATTTCTCTGGGTGCTTTTAATGCTTGGATCTTACAGTTGATTGCAAAGGCAAAAATTAGTAAGAATCTACACTCCTAATAGGATCTGCACCACTTGAGAGCCTAGGGCCTCAGGGCAGAGCCATTAGGCAAGCCTGCTTAAACAGAGGTGGAGATCCCTCTGCCTAACAGCCATGCAGCCAGAAAACATCTGTATTTTCAACTGAACATCTAAAGCTGGTTGCCTGCCTTTTCAGAAACAGCTCCTAATCCTATTTATGACCCCGTGACTGACAGGCATCTGCATTCCAGACGAAGTACAGAAGAGTTCTCAATTACAGGAAATATGTAGAAAGTTGCAGCAGGTTATTTGCTCATTAGACTTCCTCCTCAGTGACTGTGGGAGTGCAAGGCATGTTGGTAAACCCTCCTGCTGCCCATCATTTGTCTGTCATAATGTGATCAGCCATTCATTCCTAATGAAAAACTAATGCCTCGAGAGAATCCAAAGGTTGGAGTTCAGAGTGGCTTCTTAGGAAGATAAAAGGGGCAGAGCTAATTCTGAACGGATGTTATTTGTGTTTCCATGTGGCTGTGCCTGCTTTCATCTTTTTTTTTAACCTGTCCAGAGCTGCAGCCCTTCTCAGTGTTGAAGGATTTTTAATGTCCCTGAATTGCCTGATAGAGGGAAGCAGGATCTTCGCATCTCATCTTTCTCATCTCTCTTGATGTCTTCATTAGGGGAGGGGAAAATTGGCTTCCGAAGGATCAGCTGATGCTTGTGCCAGGCTCTGTCCATGTAGCCATGGCCAGATCTACCCCAGCTCTTCTCAATTGTACATCATCCTCTTCCTACTTCATGGCTGGGGAACTGAGATACGAGTGAAACATGACCAGGAAAAGTTCATCTGTCTTGTTGCTGCTCCATCAGAAATTCACTCTCCTGTTTCCCACTTTGGTGCTCTCATTACTGCTGCCTTTCACCTGCTGAAGGCATGATCTAGAAGCAGTAATTTGGGGTGTTTCCATTGCAGTTTCTAGGGGGAAAATAATGAAGTTTTCTTCCCTGTGCTGGGAAGAACGAGGCAGGCATGTCCCCCTCGGCTCAATGCACTGCCTTGGCCAGGATTTCAAGAGGATTCATTATTGTTTCTTCCAGGTGGTCAGAGATTCATATTCAGCCTTTACAAGAAATTACAGCTTGACTGTCTTTACTTTTTCTATGCCACACCAGCTCATGCCCAGGACAATTCTGTGATTCTGGTGATTGTCCCAGGATCCCACTGAGGTGACCATTATTATATTTTAAGTGTGCTGTTCTGCAGGTTCAATGCAGATGGATCTGCGTGCATCCTCAGGCAAGAGTCTGCTCTGACTGCTTGATGCTGCAGCAAAGGACAGAACATTTCTGTTCCCTAGACAAGTCCAGGAGGTTGGAATTTTCACGTGTGGGAGCAATGGACAGTTCCCAAGAACAGCCTGCAAGATGCAGAGAATTCAGGATGAACTGGGGATCATCCTATCCAATGGTGGGATCTTCCATGTTTACACATGGTTGACAGCTCAGTAATGTTTTCAGTCCAAGTTATTTGCCCACCCCAAAGCCTCATGTCCAAAGGATTGACTTAATTCCAGGAAAATGTTTGCCCATTTCAGACATGAAAGACTGAAGGGAGGCACGACAGAGAGGAGCTGTGTGAGTGCATGTGCAAATAATAAGCGTCCCTTTCTCTGCCCCCCTCCCAGCACCCTCTGCTCTGGAAGACTCTGGGCACCTTGACAAAATTTAACTCAAACAGTCTTTTCTAACTGGTCAGCATGTCCTTAAGTAAACCTTAAAACCACCACAGAGTTAAGCAAGAGAGGAAATAGCAAATCCTTACATCTCCTACACACGCAATGCCTGGGGCAACACACGGAGGAGAATTAGAAAGAAACAAAAACATCTTGAATTTCTCTTGAAAGTGTTTGCCACAGCTGTGCTTTGGCATGTGATAGAGGAGGTTATCAGCATTTCAGGTCACTGTAGATGAAACTATCCCTTTATTGGCTAATTGAATGTCTGTGACCTTAGCATACAATACACTAATAATACAATTAACTTTGAATAGAAGTCTCCAAATTATGCAATTCCATAATCCCTGAAATTTCAGCAGATTCAGGTGCAGATCACCAAAGAGACTCAGCATCAGAAAGTCTCAAAAAACTTGGCTTGAAAAGCAAGACAGGTAAAGGATGAGAGGAAATATTCAAATGCATTTTGCTGTTGGGAAACTGACTTTTAAAATATCACAAGATTCTCTGCTTCAGGAGATATTCCCCACCTGTACCCCTCAGGTGTCTTGTGCAGGGCTAGGACTTGAAATTCAAGGATTCTTGTTGGTCCCTTTCAACACAGTGCATTCTATGATGCTGTGAAAAATGTGAGCCCTCTGCTCACAACATTGTTTTATTAATTACTATTTAATAATTAACTGTTCTTCTGAATATTTATATAGAATCAAGAAGCATAAGATCTTTTTTCCTTCACTGCCTCCTCTTCTCATTGCTCTGGCCCTATTGCATGTGGCCCTTCCAGTGGGATGCTTTTGGGATGGGAAGAGAAGTAAGGAGCCCTTGTTTTTCATATTCTGGTTGAAACTTGTATGTACTTCGTGAGTTACTGAATGGAAACAAAACCCCCCAAGAATAGTTTTATTATCTGAATACATTTAATGTTTCCCTCAGTGATATCTTACACAATGAGTTTCATAATTCAATAAAATTATGTGGAAATGTTTAATTACTTTGCTGCCACCTTGAGTCTTTTCCATTTAATAAATCAAAGTTTTATGTTTGTGGAGTGCCTTGTACCCTGGATTTTAGTTTGGACTCTGAAGTTTAAGGTGCTACTACTCAACAGAAGAGAAGCATTTTGTCCTCCAAGAGTTTACAGCCTGCCTGGCTGTGCCTGTGATGCCCTTCCTAATTGAGAATCAACAGCTCATGAGGCTGTACCCAGCTCATTTGAGATGTGGAATTGAAAAGGATGTCCCTCAGTGTGCCTGGGGCTATTTGATGACAAATTTAGATGATGGGACCTTGGTAAATCAGATGTGCCCCAAAGTACCCCAGGGACACATACATTTAAATGGCTTATGGAGTGCAACTGCTTCTCCATGGTCAGTTAAAACAGCTCAATGTGACATGAAACCTAAGCAAAATTAAATTACTTCTTGTCTCTTGACCTGAACATATCAGAGCTTCAGATAACTATATATAGGCGATGGAAAAAAAAAAAAAATCTTTGCCTATAACAAACATCGTTTACAAAATTCTCCAAATAGGGCTATTTTCCATTGCCAAATATAGACTCTTAAAAGGAGCAGGAAAGCCAAGAGCCCTGCAGAACTGCCTTTATCATCTCTGAAGGCAGGAACTGCCATGGCAGTCCTTTGTGCTTTTCCTTGGTTTGCAGCTTCACCTCTACCTTACCACAGCTAGGGAGAGTTTTTCCATTCACTTCCAAGCTGCCTGGAACTGTCCTGGTCACCCAAGACTTGCACCCACATTTTTCACTTTTCAGCCCAAAATAATTGTTTTGACTCCCAAAATGCTGAAAGCAAAGGATGTTAAGCAGAATTCTGACTGAAAGCCTCGACAGAATAACTTCAGCTTAAAACTGAACCATCTATGGACGCTTAGGACCTCTGTTATTTTTGGAATGATTTTGGCAGCTCTGAGTGTGATCAGAAGGAGCTGAACACTCGCTCTCTGTGCTGAACAAATAAACCTGTCCACAAGGATGGCACAGAGGATCATTCCAATTACACTATTAATTAATATCCACCAAAACCAAGCCATGCTTTGGAAACAGAGGTATCCAAAAGCAGTGCTCATGTGTGATTATGGTCATGGTAGTTTTGTAAATCCCTTGTGGAATGGGGAAAAGAATTCAAACTGGAATGCTGAGAGTTGGAATAGACAAAGTGGGAATGCATCTTTTGTTCTCGTAAGTGTGCACATGGTGAGGAGGCAAAAAAGTGGCCTTTGTGAGGAGTGGTGATCCTGGGCTGGCTCCCTGGCCTGTCTGACAGGGAAAACACCAGCCCTTTCCCATGAAATTCCAGGCATATCTAAATTTACATAAATAAATAAATACATTCCAGGTGAGCTCCCAGTCCCCCATACAATAAATTTCAAGCTTCCATGGATTTACATCTTTAAAGAAAGCATAAATCCTTTTGTCTCCTTTTGAAAAACATAAATCCTTATTCTAGAGATGAATAAGACTAAGATAAAAAGGAGAAATGAAAAAGATACAAAATGGTAACTTAAAAAAAGTAGAACTAAGTTCACACATCTCCATTTCATAGAAAGGTATAATACTCGTGAAAATAAGGAGACTGCTATTTATTGACCATCTTTTCTAAGAAAACTTCTTCCAGTCATTATGGGATTATAGGAATCCTCTCAAAAATATGTATTTAATTTTGGAGAGAGACTATTGACAAGGGCCTGGAGTGACAGGACAATGGGGAATGGCTTCAAACTGACAGACAATGGGTTTGAACTGTATAATAGGAAGAAATTATTTCCTGTGAGGGTGCTGAGGCCCTGACACAGGTTTCCCAGAGCAGCTGTGGCTGTCCCTGGATTCCTGTCAGTGTCCAAGGCCAGGCTGGATGGGGCTCTGACCAACCTGGGACAGTGGGATGTGTCCCTGCCCATGGCAGGGGGTCAGAACAAGATGATCCTTAAGGTCCCATACAATCCAAACCATTCTGTGATTCTATGATGATTCTACATGATTGTTATGGGTCAACATGTGAAGCCCTTTTGCAGAAATTCCATTTCATGTAGAAAATGAGGGGTTGAACTCCACCAGATCTCCAGATAAGATTTCAAACCTGTGAACAGCATTGCCATACTTTGGTTTTGCACTGCGAGAAGCTAAACACTTGCCAAAGTCTTCTTAGAAGTAGAGCCTTAGAATCTTGGTTCAAACTACTCTAGTTTTTTTCCACCCCTGTTCTTAAAATCATACTTTAGTGTTGGATTAAATAGAGTACATGACTCTGAGCCCAGTCCATTTAGGTAATAATGAAACTATTCTGGTATATTGTTGTTGTTGCACGTGCCTTTCCTAATTTATTTAAAACACAGGAGATAAAATGTCTGAGTGACTCTAAAGCCGGGACTATTTGTCAACCAAGACCTGACAGCAGGGAGGCTGGTGCCAAATTGGCAAACCGATGTCCAGGCTTCAACTGGACTTGAATTTTTCTAATTGCATGCGCTGCTGGCAGCTGACAAACATGAACAGATCCAGCAGTTTACAAGCTCTGTGCCATTCATTAATTTACTCTCACGAGCCAGTATGCACCTCCAGAGACTTTTCCTTTCTATTCCCATTGTAAGGGACGGATTTAAATTTCAGCTATCTGGGAGCTTTGATGTATGCCCTTGAAGGAAATCTCTCTCTTGCCGAATGAAATGCTAGAGACTGATGTTTTCTTGTCCCTCAGCCTCTTCCCTCCTCCAATCAAACACCAGGTGCAGCATGCAAGTCGGAAAACTGCTTGTGGGGAGCTGCTGCTTCTCCACTTGATGCTTTCTTCCTTTTTCCCAGCATTTGTAGATGTGGGGCTCTGAGATCAGCCCTGCAGATCTGATCAGGCTTTCCCTTTGGTCTGTGCATCTGGGCTGAGTTCTTGCTGGGCCACTTGGGCTGTGCATGAGCAGCCAATCCATGATGCCCTGCTGTGCAGGAGGCAGCCGGGTGTTCTTCCTGCACAGAGTTTGGGATTACCAAATTTGTCAGAGCAAGTGGCCAGGCTGGAATGGACACTGCCTTATCTAACTGATTGCACTTGGAATGGCTCCATGCTTCACAGTGCTTTACAGATGCTTTTTTGAGGGAGTTTAAGCAAAAGACAGCTACCAGAGGATAAGCTGTTTCTGAAGACATTTGGCTCTTGCAGCAAATTTACTTGCCAAAGAAAACTCTGTGTTCCATTTCTATGAGAACCCCTGGAAACATTTCTCCTGCTGTTGTCTGCTCCTCTCTGCTTTCTCAAGCAAGTGTCTATTGTCTTCACTAGACAGGAAATCTCTTCCTTAGCCTCTTTTTTCCTCCATCAGGGCTGCTTCTTTGGCTTCCTTGCTTTTCCTTTTGCAAATATTACAGGTTCCTGCTACCAGCTACTTTATCTCCTTCCTTATCATGCTACTTTTCAGCCAACAGCCCTTACAGAAACCTATTTTACCTCTGGAAATCAGTGAAGAGGCAATTTCACATTATTTAAACCAGCCACCAGCCTCTGTATGCTAAAGAGCACTTCTATAGTGTGCAGAGCCCAGTTGGACCCATTCCTGGCTGCAGGAATTTGCACACCAGGGATCATTATTGGGTGTGGGGTACAAACACCTAACGTGGCATATGACATGTTTGATACAGAAAAAAGATGAATTTTTAAGCTCCAATACAGTTAAAAATCCCAAATTAAAATGTCCACACATATTCAAGGGAGCATAAATACAGATTTTACATGATTAAACCAAACTCTAAAGCAGGCTATAATGGGACTTCTTCTATCAAAGCATGGAATAATCTTAATCTCCCCTCATGTCCAGGGACACACACACACTCTGAGTTGCTTCATGTTAAAGCAATGAAGAAAACTATTTTAAAACTTTTTCCCTTCCCAGCCAATAAATCTTTTGGTACCTAATTTTTTAAGGAGTGTGCCTGTGGAAAGGACAGTCTGGCTCAGAAAGCAAAAGGTTTCAAACTCTCAGAAGTTCCATAGCCCTGTTTATCTGCTACCTCACCCAGAGATATTTAAAACAATCATTGGAACATTTCCTGTCAGATTTTCTTATCCCTGCATGGCAAATTCTTCCCACCTGTACTAATGCCTTACAAGGAACATTTGTTTTAATGGCAGGGTATAAAGAAGTCCCCATAAGTGATTACCTTTGAATTTCTATTATTAAGAAGTCTTGAGATTTTAAACATAGCCCTATTAATTGATTGCAGAAACCATGAATGCTTACCCTCTTAGTAATATTTGAAATTCATAGTATTAAATGCAAAACTCAGGTTCCAGCTGCCATATGTTCAACATCCATCACTCCACCTGATTTTCCTCATGGTTGTTCTTGGGTGTAGGATTCAGCCCACAGATCCCTTCTAATCTCACTCCAACATTGCTGCTGCTCCAATATGAATGGAGTATATGAAAAATCAGATTCAGGCCCAGATATTCACTAAGAATCCAATGTTAAATTACATCTGGCAAGCTTTTATGGCATGGCAGTAGCATGTAATCAGTCATGCTAATGACACACTGTAAAAAAAGCTACAAGCCACACGAAACATGGAGTGGGAGCTACTTCCACTGAGCTGGGGGAGCTGGGGTCTGCTGTCACCCTCTCTGAGATGACTGGCACAGAACAAATACGTGCTGTAAGCAGGAGCAGAATGAGGCTCGTGACATTTTCAGGACATTGCAATTAGTGGGGGGAAAAAAAACCCCACCACATTTCCTGAAACATCCTGTTCAGAAGAAACCCGCAGGGCGATTCCTCTGGTGCTAAGATGTTTGAGGGTCACAGCCCCCTTGTGTCTGGAGGCAATCAAAGATGAGGGGTTTATGGATTGTGTGCAAGCCCGAGGTATTGCATACACAGGGGTTTATTTGGTGATATGAATTTAATGAAGTTTTACAAAGTAACATATCTCCAGTACTGACCCTAATGTTGATTTCATAATTGTGGAAATACAAGCAGAGCATAGAGTAAACTCAGTGTCAGGAGGAAAAAATGGCATGGGGAAAACAGCTAAGATTAGCTTCTAATCACAGGGGAAAATATTTTTTAAAACCCCATTCTTTCAGCATTTAACTAGTTAAATGTTCAAACATGAGCAAATAAATCCCATCAACAAGACCATATTTTTTGGTTTTTTTTCCAGGAAGGTTGGAACAAATTGACCTTTAGAGTACCTTCTAACCCAAAACACTCCACGGTTTTGTAAATCTCTGAGTCTATGATTCTGTGATTCTACGGTTCTATGATGTAGAAGAGCTACTTCAGAACAAGCCCGAGCTCAAATGTGTTTCCTATACATATCCCATAACTGCAGAAATCCCCTCCTGACTGTCCCAAAGTCATGATGCCACCTCTTATGACTGAAAAGGAACTTCACATGTGTTGTTTTGGGGGCCTTTGTGGAGGACAAAGGTCTGGGGACTCCATAAGGACTCCAGCTGTCCTATGCAGTCATGCTGTGACAACCTTGGGCAGCAAAGCTAAGGGAAAACTCTCTTTTGAAACCTGCTGATATTGATTTGGTGCCTTCAAAACCTCCTGTGCACTGTCATTTCAGCTCTCACTGTAAAATATTTGACACTGTGATTCAGTCACAGAGAAGAGGGGATCTGTAAATCTGTAATTGGGGTTATTTTCAGTTGTTTTGAGCAGTTCAGAGGGCTAATTGTTTCAATTAAATGGGCATCTATTGTGGATATCATGCTGGAAAAACAAACTAGAGACATCAGATTGAATACATCAGCAATATTTGTTACAACAACTTGAGGGTTTTTTTAGGGCGCATTTTGATTATTTTGTTTCCTTTCTGGACTTCTGGGGCTTATCTTGGCACTCTTCAGTGGTCAGAGTAACTCAGTGGTGATGACATCTCACTCCTTCTGTGATGGATCTGTCACAAGCACTCTGCTGGAGCATCCCCTTCCTGGGTGACTTTGTGCACGTCAGTGAATTGAGTCCTGCAGGCTTGTGCAGGGCTGCACAGACTGAAGTCCATAGCAGTTCTCACATGCTTAGAGTTAAGGACATGCTTCAGTATTTTCAGGACTGGGGCCTGCCTTCTCCCTGAGGGGGACTGTGCTCTTCCAGAGGCTTTTGCCCCAGCGGGCTTGTGGAAATCTGTCCCTTTAAGTCTTGCAGAGCTGAGCTGCTCCAGTCTTCCTGTAGCCATTTTGCAAGTGCTGACTGCTGGGTGCCTGTTCTGGTTAGTACCTGTCCTGCTTTTCCACATGCCTCTCCTTCCATCTCTGCAGCTCACACGTGTGATGATCCAAAAAGGCTCACCCAGAGGTAAGTCTAGCTTTTCTTTTGTGTTTGATCACGGTGAAAATGCTGTGCCACATCATTTGTGCTATCAGTGTCCATGGCTTTGAAAAATTGCCTCTGTTCTCTGGTACAGAGGAGCAGGTCTGTTCCAGGATGCAGCATTTTGCCAGGTTAGACTGTCAGATTAAACAGACTTCTGAAGGCTTTCTCTCGCAATCTGAAGAAGTATTTGTCTCCTTTTTGTTTTCCTCTCTAGCTCAGGCAGCTTCTCTTTCAATGGTAAATGCTTAAAACAGGTGCCCTGTTTATTGCATAATAAAGTTCATTTTGCAGTAGTCTTGGATCTGAAAATACAAGGCAGAGGTAGCAGCTGAAGGTAGTAAGAGGCACGGTAACTGAAGGAAATGAGATGTGTCAAACAAATGTCAATTCTCAGATCTCTGCCATGCAGTGAGTCACTAAATTGCAGTAGTGAATGTTGCCACCCTTGATACATCCCTCATTATGTCAGCTAAAAATCTGGATGCCACTGAATGGTTTAAAAGTAGTTCCTGAAGAGTAATATGTAATAAAACTGTGATAATGACGACACTGGAATAATAACTTTGGAATAATAAAGTGTAGTATTTGCAAGAAAAGGAATTAAATTTGGAAGCCTGATTTTTGTCACAAACCGAAAGTTTTAACTGAAAGAACTGACAGGCTCACCAACAAAATAATATAGCAGCAGGGGATCTACAGAGTCTTTTTCTATGAATGTGGTTAGCCTACAGGAAATTCATAAGTAAGCTCAGGAATCTACCCTTTTCTTCCGGAATGCCAACAGTTTATCCCAGGGAAAAATGTGAGTGGTGGCTATTACATCATAAAGAAGTCAGCTACACTGCAAGATGACAATATTTTTCTGCTTTGTGCCTTTTCCAAGCTTTGCAGGGGATTTAGGTAGAGCTGTTAAGACTGTAAGAAAGAAAACTGCAGAAGTCATCCCTGTTCTGCATTTGTCATGTACCACAGTCTGAAAAAAAAAAAAAAAGCCTAAAAGCTGCAATAGTGGGGAATGCTGAACTGGCAGAAAGGAAAGTGCAGGGATGCAGACAATCGGTTGCTTGTGTCCTGTGCTGCTACAAAATGTGATACTTGGGATGTGCTGAGAGCATTTTCAGCTCCTGAGCCTGGATCTTGCAACCTGTGATTCTTCTGCAGTGGTTTGGGTGTTTGCAGAGATGCTGCTGACAGATGAGTATTTCACCCCTTGCAACAGTCGTGGCAACATCTTTCCTGGCTTGTGTGAGTTGTGCTTCTGAACTGACGAGAACTGCTTCTGAACAGAGGAGAGCTTTGCAATCCTGAGTTGTAGCAGATTTCAGTCTGTGCTCTGCCTCGGGTCAGAATCCTAGGTTGGCTCAGGCTGGAGGGGACCGTGGGTGGCTCAGCTGGTCCCACCTCCCTGCTCCAGCAAGGCCATCCCAGAGCACAGGGCACAGGATTGTGTCCAGATGGTTCTGGAATGTCCCCGCTGAGGAGACTCCACACCCTCTCTGGACAATCTGTTCAGTGCCCGGGCACTGCCCAGGGAAGAAGTTCTGCCTCAGGTCCAGGTGGAACTTCCTGGGCTCAGTCCCTGCCCGTTCCTCTGGTGCCATTGCTGGGCCCGGAGCAGAGCCTGGGCCCTGCTCGGAGCCCTCCCTGCTCACAGGGACACCCAGGGCTGAGGGCCCCTCTCAGCTGGGGCTCCTCTCCAGGCTGGACAGCCCCAGCTGCCTCAGCCTTTCCCTGCCAGAGATGCTCCAGGCCCTGAATCATCTCCGCAGCCTCCGCTGGCCCCGCTCCAGGAGCTCCCTGTCCCTGCTGTGCTGGGGAGCCCAGAGCTGGACACAGCTCTCCAGAGGAGCCTCCCAGGGCCGGGCAGAGGGGCAGGATCACTCCTGAGCTGCTGGCACTGCTCTCCCCAGGGCATTCCCAAATACTGCTGACCTTCTCAGCCCCAGGGCACTGCTGGCTCATGGGCAAGCACAACAATCCTAAATGGTGGGGCCAGGTTTTGTCTTTGGAGCAGTGGAAATGATTCAGCTGCACACTGGGGCAGAACAGGAGTGCTCATCCTTGCAGGATCTGACACGTCCCTTGTTTTGTGAATCACTTCAAATACCTTCAGCAATGGTAGCTACTTTCTTGGCCACCTGTTTTTGGTGCAGCAGAAAGATTTTTCCATGGACTTACAGACCAAATGTTGCCCTTACAGGCAGTAGAAAGCATTGTCTGATGCAGAAGAGATGCCTGTTCCCAACTGTGTGCAAACGTGTTTTGATGTGCTGCCTTCCTACTCCTTGGCTTGTGTTATGGGAACAACATCAATATAGTGGGGAATCCTTTTAAAATGTCTAATATTTCATTGCTACTTTGAAGACTGCTGCCCTGGCCTGTGGGACAGAGCAATGCTGCCATCCCAGAGGAATGTGACCCTGCCTTTCTTCACATGTAGCCACCCTGGCTGAGGGCCTGTTCTGATCAAGCAGACGGTGTCTTTCCATTCAACCACCTTTCACTCAACCACCAAGGAGAACTTTGTTCTGCCTTGCTGTCCAGCTGTTATTTTACAGCTCTGTGTTCCCAGATTAAGGAACTGGTTATATTTTTAACTCCCAAAATGTCTTTCCCATTAGCACTTTCCCACTTGATCTGCGTGGGTGGCCTGCAGCTCCTTGGCCCCAGCTAACACTTAACCTTAGTCACTCTTCCAGAGCTGGTTAGTCCTGTCACCTGCCCAGCCCAGCAATGGGTCATGGTTTTGCACCCAGTTTGACATCTCTGTTGTAAACTGCACATTTGAGGATTGGCATCTTATCCCCACTGCCAAACATCCAAAGGAGTTGTCTCTTCTTCCCTCCTTGCTCTCTCCCCTCCCTCATTTGAAGGTGTTTGTCCTGGAATTTCCATCACTGTCCTATGAACCCTTTCATTTTTGGTCAGTGTTGACAGCTTTAACTTCATTTTCAGAGCTCACACTTGTGCTAAAAGCACCTGGGACTTCCACTTGACAGAATATCTTAATTTGAAATGCTGGGATTGGTAGGTAACCCATACTAGGAGCAAATCTTCCAGTTTTGGAATGGGAGACTTCTGGAATTACAGAGTAGGTCCATTAAAACAAAAACAAAAACAAAGACAAAACAAAAAAACCCCACCAAAAACAAAAAAAGGAAAAAACCCACCTCATATGGGGTAAAAGGGAATCACTAAAACAATGTATATTTACATGAGATGAGATATTCAATTTTTTATTATTCTAAGGAAAAATAGTTTTATTAAGGGCTAGATTCATGTTTTCTGGGTACTTCACTCTGACAGTGCCAAAAATCCCTCTCATTTAGCCCAACCCCCTTTCTCTTCATAGTTAGTTCCTACTTTTAGCCTGTCAGTGCATGTTGCAACAGTAGATAAACAAAATGGTCTGCAAATAAGGTTGTGATCCTGACAGAAGACTACTCTATATACTGATTTTGTCCTTCTTTTTAAGCCTTTGATGGAATTCACCACTCCCTAAGTCAGGGGTGCCCAGCCGGCAGCATACAAGCTGTTTCCAGCTGGCCAAAAAATCCATCTCACAGTCTGTTTTTTGCCACCTTTCTTTAGAGTCCTCCAAATATTAGTGGCAGACTAATAAATCATTTGGAGAACTAATAAGGACAGAACAAGAAATTAGCTGGGAGGGAAGATGTGAAGGCAAGCATTAGTTCTGTCCTGATAGCAGTTTGCCAGCTGCAGTGACAGATATTGATCCTTTTCTTTCAACACCTCTGGATCTCCACATTGAAGGATCCTCACCTACCCTGACATCAAGGATGACATCAAACAGCATTTACATCTGTGTGTTTGCTCTGAATCTTCCATAAATTTTTGGAGCCATCTAGCAAGGACTTGGTAAAGCTTAGGACTTTATTGTAACAACTTGCTTAAATCTTGGATGGGGTATATGGATGGTAGGAGGGATAAATTCAGAGAAATACTTTCTTTAGGAATGTCATTAAAATATACACCTGCAGTTGTAGCAGCCTTCAAGCAGGTATTGGAATAAGAGGCACAAGGCAAGGAGAAAGTTATCTCTCATTATTACCAAAAAGATTTTCTGTTTCTTCAGCACCTTTAAGAAAGGTGCTTCCCTCATTTGAAGGGAAGTGTCCAATCTGCCTTCAGACACTGAGGTGAGCAATCACTGAGGTGGCCTCAATAACTTCACCCTAAGTCTAAAGCTGCTCCCACAGTGATCCACAGAGTGAATTTCCACCCAGCATTCCCAGTTATCTCTGCCTGTAACTGCCTTCCCTTTTCCCCTGTGCAGGCAATTGCATTCACATCCAAGCCTGTTTGAATTACTTTTTCACAGAAGAATTTGTGAAGTGCTGCCAAACACTTTCCTGCTAATTCTGTGCTTTGATTTCTAAAAACAATTAATGATTAGTTTTATTTGGTGTGTTATTTTCATTGCCCTATAAATCCATGGTGTTTTATTCACCATGGTTCAATATCAAGCACATAACTCAGGACCCACAATAAATTTTTTGAAGCTTTTTCAAACTTCCATGGTCTTTGGATCAAGTCTTAAAAGCTTACGGATTATCTTTTGTACTTCTTTTACCCAGGGATTTTAAGCAGAATTTATAGGATGAGAACTAAGAGGCTTGATCACATTATTGTTCCATTTGGGATTTTTTTAGTGGACAACTATAAGTTCCAGGAATAAAATCACTATTGAACCTTATTATTACCCTGATCCCTGAAAACATCTGAGCGTGTGTTGAGCTTGAAGCACGGGGTTAATCTTACCAACTTTTTTGACAGCTCTTTTTCCTTTAAAACTGGACATGAACTTAAGGGCTATTTTGGATCAAGACTTATGCAAGCAGTTAGAGTGAATTAAATCCACTTTAATGCAGGCCAAGCTATGGAACTGACTCTCAGTAAATCCTGATTAGACTTATGCACAGGGGGTTTTTTGTTTGTTTGTTTTTTGTGGTCTTTGGTTGGTTTTTTGGTTTTGTGGTTTTTTTTTGAGAATGGATCTATAAACCACTCCCACAGACTTTATTAGTGAACACTCACTGAATGCTAAAGCACAAAAATCTCCCTGACAGCAGAATTTCAGCTCTAGCCATTATATTTTGCTTTGTTGGGAAACAAATGGATTTTTCAAGGGAGAGGAGTATGAACCCTGGGGAGGGAAACCCCTCAATTACTGCTATTATCAAAGTTCAGCTGATTTTTTTTTTTCCCTAAGTGTGCAAACTATTAGATTTTGTTTTTCCTTCTTTTCTGCTTTTCTCTCTCTCTCCTTTTTTTTTATTTTTTTTATTTTTTTTTTTTTAATGCCTCCAGTTCTGGGTTTTCATTTAATTTCTTGATTTTGTGGGGGTTTTTTGTGTTATCTTTTGTATTCACACCTCCTGAGCTGTAGCTCTTCACTCATGGAGCCTGCACTGGTCCCACTGAGCAAATAATTGGTTGGAGCTATGGAATATTTAATAAACATTTCATGGGAGAATGGATGACCTCAGGACTGATAGAAGTGGATACTTCAGACTATGTTTAGGCACTGTAAAATCTCTGGTATTTATGAAGATTTTATGGAAAAGTAGATGAAGAGAAAAATCTCAAGGAGATTTTTGTAACCTTGAAGTCAAACTTGTAAACTGAGCCATTACTGAAGGCTGTTAAAGGTTTCAAACTTCAGGACGTGATGCTTAACCAGGATCAATAATTTCAGTTTATTTCAGGTTGTAGTTCTGGAATGTTTCTACTGTAGTAAAAGTGATCATGCTAATTATGTTCAATAATACCCAAAAATGCTTGGGAAAGTCATGACCATGAAGTTGCTGGTGACCTAAAAAGAAACTTGCTTGGGCACCACTGTTCAGAAGGACTGGGATTTTTGTCTTTGGTCCAAGCAAACTGCTGTTGCCTAAAACAGCTTTGTTTCTGAACAAGAGCATCTTCATGGAGCCTGCAGAGTGCACGTGCCACCTTCATCTCCCACTTTTCTTGTGCCAGCAGTAGTTATGGATTCCAGAATTTAATTTTGAATGCCAGTACATGCACATCTAACTTTGATTTCTCATCGTTTCTTCAAACAAAACCAAGCCACTGTGAGGTCCCATCTGAAGCAAGAATCAGAGTTGATTTTGAGTTCTCTGCATCACGGTTCTCAGGGAAGATTGCTTAGCCAGTGGCGTAGAAAACCCCTGAGGTTTTCCTGGTGAGCTGTATCAGTGTGAGAGCTGTCAACAATATCCCTCCAAGCAGGCCAGATGTAATTTAAAGCAAGGAATTGTAGGTCCCTATAATCTATCACATTAAATAATTCCATCAGCATCCATCACGGAGCTACATGGGCAGCAGCTACATGGCACACATGTAGAAATTGAGACTCTGAGCTCATACAGAGCCCACCACCTGCTTTCAAATGTCACAGATGTCATTTCAAGCTTTATTGTATCAGTAAAAACTGGGACTAATCCCACTGATGTTGGACATCAAACCTGCCTGAGATCAGAATAAAGCTAAGTATTTATTATTTGTATGTGTGATTTAGGCACTTTCCAGTATTTGCATTATTTTTTCACATATATTCGGGATTCAAATAAGCTGTTCAACAGCAAATACTAAAAAAATCCCACCAGAGTTTGCCTTTCATTTTGTGTGGATCAGATTCAGACTATTGCAGCACTGCCTTGATATTTCTAAAAGGTGGTTTATGAACTGGCATTGGGGATTGTTCTCTTTAAGATCCCGTGGAGGGAGATGAAGGGCATGCCCTGGGTCAGCCTCTGCAGTGATGGAGTTGTCCTTGTGCTGCCCTTGCCCGACTATTGTGAATGAAGAAGTGTGTTCTGCAACTATTCTGTCACTGCTCTCCCTTTTTGTGCCAGTGACACCCTCAGATCTCCCTGGACATTCTGGAAAAGAGAGGAAGGAGCCACAGGGATTTCTGAGCACCTCTCCTCAATCCTGTCTCAGTACTGAGATGCTTTTCATTGTCACTCGCATGAAAATTCTCCCTGCATCAGAGTCTCCGTCAGGAAAATTCATCACATAATTTTGTAGTGAAGGGAAAATAGATCACTGAAAAAAACTCTACTGAATGAGAATTTTCCTCTTTCTGCTTAAATTCTATTCTCCAGCGCCCTCATATCTCTATGAGAAAACTACAGGCAGCAGGCCCTTTCTCAGAAATACATATTTGCCATTTCTGTGGGAAAAAAAAAAAAGCCATGGGAGTTTGAGACAAAATTGTTCCCATGAGAACTCCTTCTTGCATAATTGCTGTTATCTGATTGTGGTGGGAGAAGGGGTTTTTTCACCTTTACCCCCGCCTAGGACAAGTACCATGTCCTGACGCCAAGTCTCAGGAATCCAGGATTATTGACCTAGGGAATAAGTGCCTCTGAGTCAGATCCAGAGATCAGGAGGATCCTGAGGGCTGCATTCTATGTGTTTGTGATCTAGCTTTCAAGGAGGCCATGTAATAATTATTGTCCCATCCATCTCCCACTTCTTCTTCCCATCAACTCTCCAGCTGATCAGATTCTTCCTCCTAACGTCTTCAAATGTGATAGCATGGCATAGATACCGTGAATGTGGCAGCTGAGCTCTCACTCTCTGCAGAAAGAGAATTCCTTCCTGGTAGTTTTATCCTTAGAACATAAACTCAGGGATCATGCTCTAACCTGAGATTTGGCTCATCTATTGGGGTTACTTTGCATACTCTGTTAGCAGTGCAGAAATGAGCAAATTTCTGTTTTCTGAACTTAATGGGAATCACATTGAGTAGATTTGTGTAATAACAAAGATCACAAAAATTATGCTTCATGTGAACAATGGGCTGTGTTACCTACAAATCTGACTCAAGATATTTGTAATAACTTGAAAAAAAGCTGTCATTTGATATTTCAAAACATATTTAATCTCTGAGCCTGAGAAACCAATTCTGTCATTTTCACACATTTGTTTTCACTCTCTGCTGTACAAGCGTGCGACTTGCAACTCTTACATTGCTCAGCAGCTTTAGAGCCGTGCTTCTGCTTCATTATCCACGAAGATTGCACGCCACAAACCTCTACAAGCAGTAAGTTGAGGTGGTTATGTTACAAAATGTGTTATAAAACAAAACCAAGATTTGTATTAAAATTCCTCTCTGAGACACTGAGAACATAAATAAGAATCAACAGAGGTTATTTGCAGTACTAGACACAATATTTTGCCTCATACTTCCATTTACAGGGTTCTTTTCTTTTGTAAATTGTTGCTAAATATATGTGTACTGGTCATACCAGACAGTTCAAAACTTATTTTAAAACCTAAATCCTTGGAACCAGACAACGTAATGAGCAAGTTTTATGAACTCATGTTAAAAAACTTGGCTTGTTTTCTGTGGTGGATAATGCTTCTAACATGGGCTCCTCGTCATGCATTCGGTGTGGATTCACCTTCTGAGCCAAATGTTGCCCTCACTTAACAGCTTCGTAGTCCTGAGTGCTGAAAACAGGGGCTGCACAGGGTAACTGAGAGCAAGGCTTCGTCATTTGTGCTCAGTGAGCGTGGTTAATTCCTCATCAACACAGGGGGATTAACCCCAATTAATAGAGGTTCATTTTGCTTTTAAATTACTGCTACAGATAATCTAATGGTATTTGTTTAACCCTTATCATAGCACGAAAGAGCCTTTTATCTGGTGTTACAGTTGAACAGCTGAATTCTCCCTTGCTTTCCCAAGTCTCTGCAAGCTGTTTGCCACAAGCTCTGACTCCCTGCATTTTTTAGCACTTCCTTTGCATTCCTCACACCTTTCATGGGAATATTTTTGATCAGAGGAAAGGACCATGCTACCTGCCTCCTTAGAAGCATCTCCTGGATGAATTAGCTGTCTATCAAAGACTCTGTCTGCTCCCTGTGACACAGGTGGAGAGTGACAATGTGCTGTGTTTCGGAGAGGGCCAATGCTGCAACCACAGCAGCCTTTTACAGAAGATATACTCAGATTCACATAAGGCATGTTGATGTGAACTGAGAAATTTTCCTCCTGCCAAAAATCATCCCTGGAGGTGCTCAAGGACAGGTTGGATGCGGTTCTGAGAAACCTGGTCTAGTGGAAGGTGTCCCTGCCCATGGCAGGGGTGGTGGAATGAGATCATCTTTAAGGTCATTCCCAAATACAACCATTATAAATATCCTGGGCATCTGGGGCCTTGCACATGCAGAAAGAAACCCTTGATCACCAGCCCTTGATCATGCAACTCAAGACTGAAATCAGAGTAGGAGATGTGTGAAGGTGGGTGCAAAGATGGCACAGGGCTGCCTCACTCTCTTTTTGCTCCTTGGTTGTTGTGTACACAGCCACATCTCAATCAGCTTGGTCATGATCTCACCTATTGTGTGGGTAAGAGCTCCAAAACAGGACCCTGTGATCAAAATGTCCGGAAACATGTGGTCATGACATCAAAAGGCCATTCCGTGGTGAAAGTATGGCTTTCAGGTGCCGCTAGCTTCAAAGCTCATCCCTAAAACAAAGGAGAAATCTATATTTGGGGACATTTATGCAAAACACTACCGGTCATTGTCCATCAGAGGTACCAAAGCAGCTAGAGATTACAAGAAAGAAAGAGAGAAAGAGAGAAAGAGATAAGAGAAAGGAGAGAGAGAGAGAAAGAGAGAGAAAGAGAGAAAGAGAGAGAGAAAGAGAGAAAGAGAGAAAAGAGAAAGAGAGAAAGAGAGAGAAAGAGAGAAAGAGAGAAAGAGAGAAAGAGAGAAAGAGNGAAGGAAGGAAGGAAGGAAGGAAGGAAGGAAGGAAGGAAGGAAGGAAGGAAGGAAGGAAGGAAGGAAGGAAGCTCAATGGGGCAAGAAAAAAAGGAAAAGAAGGAAAATTATCCGATAACTAATTAATTAATGATTAATTCATTAATTAATAAGCTTCAGGGGAAAAAAAAACCTTTTTTTTTTTTTTTTTCCCCCCAGAGATTAGCTAAATCATTAAACTGGGATGTTATTGCTGAACTCCGCAATCACTCGCCCAGAACTGCAGGGACCCACAGTGGTAGTGAGTGGCCGACTTTCCCGGGGAAGTTTTTTGTTATCCTCATATTGTTTGGTTTTTTTACACCACATCTGTGCTTGCTTCGTCATTCTGCCATCTGCTGTAACAAAATACAGACAAAGCATTTCAGCGAACAACCCCTCCACACGTTAAAATGCTCCAAGCTGGAGCATTTACAACCTTTTACTTCTTACAAGCTGTAGTGCTTATTCTCCTATCCTACTCCTCCTCCTCTTCCTCCTCCTGCCCCACATCCACGATGAATTACACAGGCTTAGCAAGCATGGAAAGCACCGAATCCCGTTGCTTTTGCCACAATGTTTCTATTAAATGAAAAGAACGTTCCTGTGCTTGACTTCACTGTGCAAACGCGTTCGCCGAGAGGTCAGAGATAGCAGGTCGTTATCATGAAATTTTTAATTTTGAAACTCCCAATCAGGCTCGTTTCCTGTTTGGTATTGTCTGCAGATACACAATGCAAAAGCCTTGGGTTGCTAAAGAATCGAAATAACAGAGTACGAGCAGAATGGTTTTGAGCACACACTCTGTAAAGTCCAGTCAAAGTTTCTTCCTGGTGCAGCCGCACAATTCTCTTGGTAGCAGTAAACTCTCTGCACAGACTTCATTCCTGAACACATGTTCAAAGGTGATAAAATAAATGCAGATGGTTTTCCAAAACCTCAGTGGAGCATTTTTTGCTGTTACTAAATGGACTGGAAAAAAACTAGGGAGAAAAAAGCAGAGAAAATACAGTTTGACACAGACAGGCAATTTCAGAATAGCATTTGGTCATTTGGGAGAAAATCTAAATAAAATGTGTGTTTATAATGATCTATTGGCAAAACAATATTGACAGAGCATCTGAGCTGCCTAATGGAAGTGATTTTTAGAATGCTTAAATTAAACTGGCGTTGAGAGCCGAATATTTTGTTTAACTGCTTAACACAAACAACAAAAAAGAGTCGGATAGGAATTTTGAATTAGCTGTGCCATGACCAAGGTCGACAATAAAACCATCCCTGGCTACAGTGAAAAGAGAATTAGACCTTAACACATTTATTACAGGCTTTGTTTACAAACTTGTTACAAAATTATACAGCATCTTATGTGTACACAGGATTTACAGGGACACGTTATTGATGTGTGGGATTGCTTTGCTCCCTGGTTGAGATCTGCAGGTTTTTCTTTGCTTGGGGGCTGATCCAGCCTCCACCGGAGAAGGTGAGATTTTTTATTTTTTTTCCCCACTGACTTTAGTGGAAGCTGGATCAGATCCAGGGGGTAACACTTCCGCTCATTGTTTTCCTGGGGTGGGAAAGAGGCAGCCAGTCTAATAACCGTACACACCACGCTCCATTCTCATCTCATGTGTTTCAGATGACAGGCATATTTACTCCAAGACATTTTTGCTGGCTGCTTGTAAAATACTTGTTAAAGTCAAGAGTCAAAGACCAGTTCCTGTTACTGGATTTACAGTGGAAAATGACAAATGACTTTCTTTGAGCCTTTAAAGAATGAACTTCCCTTGATTTTTAGTGAGCAGAAATAAAAGCATTAGAGTAAACTCTGATGTTGTTTATATTGTTATAAAACTACGTTTTCTTCCCTGTCTTCAACAGATTTTCTCTGGATTTACAGTGATGTAAACAAAAGTGACATCCACACTGCAGGAACAAGGTAGTTTCTGATTAATGGGATTCCACCAAGCTAAAGTTTTCTTCTTAGCACCTTTTCTCACGTGGAAATAGATCTATGTGGCACAGTGAAACAAAGACATCTCTAAAGTTAATGATCCATAACTCTATCAGCTCTCAGTTGCTCCCAACATCTGCAAACAATCTTTATTTGGGAACTCAGGATGTAAAATCAATCTTTTAATTTACGAAAAAAACCCCAAAACAAAACCAAAAACAACAACAAAAATCTGGTGGGGCAGAACTCTGAAAGAATGCTTATTCTCCCAAGCCAAAAAAGTTAGTTTAAACTGAAACTTCTCTACTATGAAAAGTAGCAAAATCTCTGTGGGGTTGTTTTGGGTTTTTTTGTTGTTTTTTGTTTTTTGTTTTTTTTTTTTTTTTTTTCAAAAATTTTGCCAATAAATGAGAAATATTCCAATCAGGTCTATCAGATACTGAATACTTTGTTATATAACATCCTCTCATTTTAATGACTGCCTCAGTATTGAACCTCTGAGGTTGTTATTGCTTGAAGCAAAATTAGGATTTAGTGCTGCAAGGTGATGATATTTCCTGTGAGGTAAATACCCTAGCCTCATGCTGAAAATTGAGATGGTTCTCAAAAGCTTTGCTTCTGGCCCTCCCCTGAAGAAAATACCCACGTCCTCCAACCTGGCTTTCCAAGACTGTTCCAGTGCTTGGCCTCAAGGCAACCTGTCCAGCTGCCTAGTGGTTTTATGGTGTGCAGCACTCTCTGAGATTAGGAGAGACCGCACAGTTTGCTGCCTTTTGCATGCCTGTTGCATGTTTGAAGCTGGTTTTCCAGGAGCAAAAACATCCTGCAACCTCGTGCATGAGGGCTCTGGTCTTGTTTTCATTTGTGGTGCTGAACGTGCTACAGCAGCAAAAGCTGTAGCTGTAAAACTCTCAGAAAAAATTGGAGGGTAAAACTTTCTGAATAGCTGGTGTTTCCCAGCCCTGGGTTGGATCTATCTGGACACATGCATCCCAATCTGAATTCTATTCCTAACCATGAACTCTCCTTTGCTTCCTGGGAGTGGGATCCCATCCAGGGCATTGCACAGCTAATGGGTGATTAGCCTTCAAGTAGTGTCATTATTCCTGTCCCCAGTGGAGCTACAAGTCAATCCAAAGAAGAGTCCGAGGTAAATACACGCTAGCACATTTGTCTGTCCTAAAAAATTGGGGAACTTCAGTTTAACTACAGACTTCATGGATTTTAGCCACCATCCATTTCACGTTCCTGTAAAAGGTACCAGGTTTCTTGAGCAGTTCAACACAGTTTTCCTCTTGTGAAAGATGGAGAATGGATTGCTGAGGAGAAGAAACCCTTTGTACAGGTGTGTGGCTTTGATATCCACAACATGCCATCATATCTTTTTACTATAATTTGCAAGCCAAGGGCTCTTTTAAGGTTAGGACACCACCTAAACAAAGTTAGGTTTTGTTTCGAATTTAGAAACAGACAGAGAAGAATGATCCAACAACACAAGCAGAAGATTATTGATTTGTGTGAGGAGGAAGAGGCTGATCACAACAAACCATTTTTTTTAATGTAATATATTAATGATCAATTTAGATCAGTTCTTGGCTTCAGAAAGTTTTGGATGCAAATATTTCGGGTATTTTCAATGATGCCCTGGCAGCATTAGAAACAGTTGCAAAACAAATGTGCTTTCAAAACACAAATGGATGTTCCTGAATTACTAGCAGTCATTCTAAACATAATGCAAACGGGGGAAAGGGGTAATTTCACTGGCAAAACTGGCATAGTACACAGAAACTTTATTTTTGGGCTGATGCCTGAATATTTGGCATTGTCTGCAGGCTATAATACATATTTTGGTCCTTTTTTTTTCCTTTTTGTTTTTCTTTTTTTTTTTTTGTTTTTGTGTTGAAGAGTCAATGCTGCAGACCCAATTAAATATGAACGTATAGAGCAGGGAATATAAATATGTACACAACTCTTGGCACTGATCTGATTTTTAACAAGTTTACTAAATGACAGTCACTGGTTTGACAATACTGAATGAAAAATACTGATTTTACAGATTTTACAGGAAGGTTACAGTATGCTGCCAACAAGCAGTGTCAAAAACATAGCCTAAAAAACCCCAGAGTTGACCACAGCAGAGGCACACACCCTTTGCTCTTGTTTATTGAGAGAGAAAGCTTATGTACTGTAGATTTGCTGAAGTTTAATAAATAAGGTCAACTTATAATATATAAAACAATATAAACATTTATATGCTACATGCATATCATATAATTTAAAGTAATAATTTATATAGCAAAGAGATGCAGATCTATGTTCTTCCTATTTTCCTGGACAAGGCGCACACGCAGGAGGTGTCTATCCTTATCCACCTCCAGCCCACCAGTTTGTTGTTTTCTGAAGTCAGTGCTCTGACATAAGTTTGGGATGTCTTGCATTGGGAGTTCCAGTGCTTGTCATCAATGCCGCGGCAGCCGTTTTTTACAGGCTTGGCCTCTTTGCACCTCGTTTCGTAAAAGTATTGCTTAACTGGAGAGTTGCCTGTTTTAATTTCTCCCAGAACCGTCACCTGGTGTCCCCTAATGTCGATGGCGGAGGATTTGTCCGTGACCCACAAACTTTCACTGTCACAAACGGAGTATTCCCCCCGGTGGCCCCTGTGCTCCGCGTACCTCTTCCGCCGCGAGGTTCTGTTCACCACCATGGAATTCCCAATGTAATCCTCCATGAGGTACAGCGGTGGCGGCTCCAGTGGTGTGTTGCCACTCAGGAGGACCCGGGGCGAGTTGTAGCGTCTCTGCTGCCTCAAGAGATCTGTATCCACTGAGATAACTGGCTGGAAGTCTGATTTCACATTTTCCTCTCCATCCATGTCTTGCTGAGTGTCTGTTTTCTGCACCGTGTTTTGATAGTTTTCCTTAATGTCTACCATCTGCTTTGAAAGCTTGTTTTTTAAAATGTCTGCCTGAATGAGTTTAATAATAAGAGAATTTATTGAATCTTCTGGCAAACTCCTTTGATCCATGTTGGAAGACTGGATGCCACGAAGGTAAGCGAGAAATATCACATAAAACAAGATGGACATCACCTTGTTCACCTGTAAGATCTGCAAAGAAACAGAGAGTCAATGTTAAAACAGCCCAAGAGGGAGGTTTGCCAGAGGCTATAAACATGAAAATTGGGATTTTTTTTTTTAGTAACATCTCTATCTTTAAAGATACATATATAAAAGTATAGAAACATAGGTTGTGTGGTTCTCTGAAGATGCTATTTGTTCTACTTTATGTGTGCAGCCCTCTTCTGAGTTTTTTTTCAATACTTCATCGATATTTTTTGCCTTGCTTTTCCCCTTTCCATGCATGGTGGCATATATATCAGTTAAGCCCTTTCTCTTCAGAGGTAGGTAGCTCTTGGGATAGTGCAGCCAGGGCTTGGCAGCAGAGAGAGGCCAAGTTACTTCCACAGAGAAATTTAGTTTCAAAATTGCAGGATCATGCAGAGTATAAAACTGTCTCACTGTGTAAAATGAAAAAGTTCTGACTTTGCTAACTGTTGTCAGGTTTTGTGTGCTGAGATCTCTCAGACCCATCTAATTCATATTTATCAAAATGTGTCTGTTTAATGTTATCATAAGAAGGGAATGAATCTCATGTTTCAATAGTGCTTTTGTTCTCTTTCTCTCTTTGGTAAGAGAAAGGGTTCTTGAAGGAAAATAGTGCAGTCAAGTCAGAAAGTGGTGATTAGGCCTCTAGCATAGAAGCGAGGAATTCAGATGGACACACTGATCATTTTGAAGGGGCTGTTTTCAGGACTGGGGACATTTCTTGGGGTGTTTTTTTAAAAAAGTTCCTTCATTACATTTATATAAAGTGAAACAGAACTGACATAATTTAAAAATATTCAAAGAAAGTTTGAGGACATCTCTCTCCCCACCATCTCCTAAAGTGCAAAAATCTTGCTCAAAGATTCAGTGTTTTGAAAACTATTCCTAAAAGCATGCTGATTCTTTGTATTTTGCCATGCACTGCTCTGTATGGCTTCCTGTCATCTCCTTCTAATTCTACCCATATTCTTCTGTCCATATTCTAGAAGCTCATTTGTCACTTTTTTTTAAGACTTTCTGTCATCTTGTTTGCGTAGCTGAGAGTTAGGCTGTGAACTATTTACTTAGAACACACCTGTTTATCAATTTGCTGTACAAGTGTTGGATTGAAGGAGATACTATAAAACTCATCTTAGAGCACTCTCATTGCCTGTGATAAACCCTGACTGTAGTGCTACTTCAAGTGACCCAGGAAAGCCTTGAATTTGATTTTACTGCTCTGCAAACTCATCCACCATGTGTCAGAGACCTCTGGCGCTCTGGGATGAAGGCACAGAGCCACAGACTGTGGGACAGATGGGGTTGGGTCCTCAGGACATCAGCTAGGCCAACCTCACTGCTCACAGGAGCATCACCCAGGGCAGCTTGCAGGGAGCTGTGCCTATTCAGGTTTGGAATATCTCCATGGATGGAGACCCCACAACCCTCTAGACAACCCGTTCCAGTGTTTCACCACCCTTAAACTAAAAAAAAAACCAACAAAAAACCCCCAAACCCCTAAAAAACCAAAAAAACCCCCCAAACATTTAATGTATCAGCAGTGTTTTCTATATCTTCAATTTTTTTTCCATTGCCTCTTGTCTTTTCATGAACACACCTGAGTAGAGCCTGGCTCCATCTTTATTAATCCCTCCTGTGAGGTACTTCTACACTTCAATAAAATCCCCCTGGGACTTCTTTTCTGCAAAATGAACAGCCCCAGCTCTCTCAGCCTCTCCTCCTAATCTCTCAGCCTCTCCTGTCCTAATCCTTAATAATTTCCATGGATTTGCTTTCTGTTTCCATACTAATGAGCCCAGAACTGAACACAGGACTCCAGATGGGCCTCACCAGTGCTGAGACGAGAGGAAGGATCCCCTCTCTCTTGAACAGAAAATTTTCCACTTAAAAAAACCAAACCAAACCAAACCAAACCAAACCAAACCAAACCAAACCAAACCAAACCAAACCAAACCAAACCAAACCAAACCAAACCAAA
>VWZN01005461.1:224571-237831 GCA_013396955.1 Regulus satrapa | reverse complement strand
AAAAAAAAATCACCATTTTTTGTTTAAGAGGGTGAATAATTTTCTGTTTCAGAAGGCAAAGAAAAAAAAACAAAACTTTTTACTGTACAATCTTCTATCCACTCTGAACAAAATGCCTTTTTGCAAGATTGAATCCACACTTCACAGTTTGGAACTGCAGCAAAATCAGAGCTACCCTCTGTGGATGTGTGAGCTGTCCTTTTATGGACAAGAAATGTGTTTTCTCCATTCTCAGTTTGTCACAGTATGAGTTCACCTAAATCTAGACTGTGGCTTGCAGTAATGTTTTGCTTTTGGGGAGGGGGGGAAATCAAAGATGTTCAGTTACCATACAATTACTGTCATACCTGAATAAATACTAACTTAATGTAGATGGATCTCAGAGCCCAGACCTTTCTGGATAAAAAATTGCCGTACAATTTTGCCTTCCCTCAGCATAGCATTTGCTTTTAAAAGCAGTAAAAATATTATTATACAGCTGTCATTGAGCAGATTTCTCGCAGCACCCGGAATCCACACGCGGGGCGACACACGAGCCCACAGGATGGTGAGCAAAGCTCTGACAAGGCTCAGCCCAAAATCCAGAAGTATTATTCATGCCAACATGCAGCTGCATGCAATTGCTGCTCTGCTCAGTCTCAAAACTAAGTGGCACTAGCAAAACACACAAGTTGGAGCAGGTGATGAGGTGGGAAAAGTAAGGCTGGAGTTCCTGCGGGCTGTCTTTAATGTCACGCTGCACACAGGAAGGAAGGGCTGGGGACCTGAGAGTTGGAGAAGCTAAAATGAGCTAGTTTTATTCTCTGTGGAGGAACCCCATTAATGGGAAAAATGCTGGAAAGTACTTTCCTGAACTTCATGTGAAATGTCTCATGGATTTGGTGGGAAAGATGTTAACTTTGAAATTTAAGCCGTAGTTAGATTTATGCATCACAAATTATTTACTGCAAAAATAAAAGGGCTTCAGAACAAATCTTTATCTTTTTCTAGGTGCAAAATTTTGACAGAAAACACAAAGACTGGTGAGATTACAGCTTTCCTCCAACCTAGGATGTTTATAAGTGCTGTTCAGAAGTTCCAGTTCATGGCTAAAAATTATCAGGCTGTCCATATAGTCCAGCACCTCAGAATATGTCTAGAGCACTATAGGAGAAATAGGTATTATTGGAAAGCTGCAGCTGATTTATGGCTGTAATCTGATTATAAGACACATTAAAAGTATATTTGTTTGCAGGTCTAAGTACTGCATATGGTGAATGATTCTTTGCCCAAAATGGAACATTGTGCCTGTCTGAACTGCAGATAATTTGAAATTTATTTGGTGCGTGTGTTGTTAAATCTGTAAAAAGGAGAGAAAAATGTAAAACATTAAAATGTTTATATTTTCATATTTTTAAAGCAAATAATTCTGGTGTTTCTGGCCATTGTTCCAGTTCCACAATGAAATTCACAAAGCAGAACAACTGCTTACTCAGTGCAGAGCAGTGAGCAAATTATCTATAGAGGGGACTTAGATTGGAGGCATGATTTCAGCACACGTGTCCTGTCGGACAGAATACTGATTCAAATTTCAGATTCCTGGGGGGCACAGGATTCTATGGAGCTCAGCAGAAGTTACTGCAGCACAAGCAGCTCTTTCTATGGCATTTTCAATGGTATGACAATGGTATAAAAATCTCCCAAGAATTCAATCATTCACATGACTCTTTTTTGTTTGTTTTTTGTTTGTTTGTTTTTAAATTCAGATCATTCATTTCAGGTGGAAAGGTTTACCCAAGCTAATTTTTCCTTGGCTAGCTGATACTAGTGAGATATTTTTTGTTGTTCTTCGTGGTTCTTGCAATTTTCCACAGGCAAATTCCTGACAAAACTTCATTTTGGCTGTGTTTGTGCCCAGTTTGCACTAAGCAAGCTTGACTTGGTGACTGCTGACATTTGTAGCTCAGAGGGGAAAAGCAAACAGCACAGAAAAGTAAAGCCCATGCACTGCAAAGCTGATTGATCTCCCAACTGTGGCTTAGCTTTACTCTATTTTAATGGTTTGTATTCCTGCCTATCAATGCAGTTTTAGCAGGGTATTAATGCTGTCTGAGCTAGGTAGCTCAGGGAAAGTCTAAATTTAGGAGAAGTAAATAAGCTTACCTCTTCCTTCCATCGATAAATTCAATCCCTAATAAACCCTAATGAATCACTTTCTGCTCTTTTCAGACTCACCACTTTATGCAGTAGTGAAAAATTTAGTTTTGTTTTGTTTGTGGTGATTTGTCTGTGTATAGCTTTGTTTTGGTCAGTCTCTGAACACAGGGAAAGAGTGAAACATCATTTAAAATGTTCTGCAGAAAGCATGAAATCCTAGCACTGTGAGAGACTGCCTCAGTATTTACTTGCAAGTCATTGCTAAGAGGAACTGGAATAGAAGGAAAAGTGACTGGTGAGTTTTATATTCAGCATTGTAATACCCCACATGATTTATATAAGCCAGCTTGAAGTGTTTGGCACTTTTGAAAAAAAATTAGGAGTGGCTTCTGTTCTTCAGACTGAGCAACTAATGATCCTTTGTGGTGGCTGACAGCTTTTTCAGGCTTTTACCAAAGAGGAAAGTGTAATTATTGCTGTTGTTTGCTGAGCACTGCTTCCACAACCTCCCAAGTCATGGATTGCCCTGTTGATTTCCCCTTCCTAATAACTATGTTGAGAAGAAATGCAGCTCCCTTCCTCTGTGTTTTGGGGGACATGGGAAAGGTACAGAACAAAAAAAAAAAAAAAAAAATTCTGAATCTTCGAAAAGGTGGGAATGTGAAATAACTGTGTCTGAAAATTTGCACTGTGTTTCGTAATAGTAATCAACTCTTTGTGCAACATGGATTTATGAAGGTGGATTGCTACAGAGTGCTAAATATCCCTGCAGACACCCTCCTGAACGCTTCAACTTCTCAGGATATGGAAATTTCAAGACATACAGATTGAAGTTAAGCTTTCACAAGAGCCAGACCCTCTAAAGCAAAAGAATTCAGAAAAAATCAGGTGATGGCAGCACAAAATGTTAACCCTCCCATCCTGAGGGCAAACCAAACTGGAACATAGAGTGATGGGATTTGAAACAAATCCATTCCTCTGGTACACTGGCAAGGGAGCGCAGCTACACATCTGAGGGAGAGCCCACCAAAGTTTCTTCATCTCTGCAGCAGCTCAGAGGTGAATTAATTAATTTATTCAAGGTCATCCATAAAAGAGAAGATGCATCTGAGCACTGAGCCCCAGGAGCCTCCAGTGAATGGTATATAGCTAATTCCTCATGGAAATGGAGTTCAGCCCACAGATTCACCGACATTTCCTCTTCAAACAACTGCCTGAGCAAAGCACAGCAGGACAGGTGCTCACCCGAGCAGGTAAAGCTCCACTTTCAACCAACCCAGAACACTGTGGGGGTGATCATGACCGTACTGGTCACTTGGGAAAGCTTTTCCAACTGGTGACATCTTCCTGAGGGCCAGTTTTGTGATAACACCTCTGCTGCAAGGAGCAGTCTGTGCTCTGAACTGTCGGATGAGCTGTGCAGAGTCACACTGGTGATTGCAATGGCAGGTGTGTGTCTACATTTGATCCTTTCACAGATATATCTGTATTTTTTTGGAGATCAAGAGGAGGCTGCTGTACACATACTTGCCTCATTCCAAGAGGAAGGTCAGGAAGAGTGCTTACCTCACTCTTTGGAACAGCTGCTGCTTCTTTCACCTTGCGCACAGTTAATTCTTGTCAGGTTTTGGCCCTGCACTTCTCTCCCCTGCCACCAACACCAGGGCACTTGAGAGCTCCCTAGAGGCATTTGGCACTCCCCAGCACCCTCTCACAATCCCACTGGGGACTGGACTATCAATAATTTCCAGTGCAATATCAGCTGCCCCAGCTACATCCCCAGGTCTATAATCAGCTATAGGAGTAGGCAGTCTTTTCTCAGCCACAATGAGGTCCTTTTCCATTCCAGTTCTCTCACTGACACTTCTGTGGCGAATTTACATGTTTTCACCTGTCTGTCTATGCCCTGACTACTGTGGTATTGGCATTAAGCAACTGACTCATAAATCTGTGTATTGAGGAGGTCAGAACAAGGTGTTTGAAGGCTGGGAGCCCAATTTCCCTGATCTGCTGGAAGAGTTTTGTCAAGTTAAAATGTCTGTTACACTTTGTGTATCTGCAAAGGAAGGAACTCCATGGAATTATTGTGGTGTTTTGTTACTCTAGGTATATATCCTGGCATCCTTTGGGTTCTCCCTCAAAGGGCTGGCTGATTTTCCCCTTCTGAGGGAGCAAAGGCTGAGAGAATTGGGATTGTTCAGCCTGGGAAAAAAAAAAACAAAACAACATTTTGGGAAGACTTCACAGTGGCCTCTCAGTGCCTGAAGGGGAAGGGAACCTGCAGGAAAGATGGACTCTTGACAGGGGCCTGGAGTGACAGGACAAGGGGCAATGGCTGCACACTGACAGAGAGCAGGGTTAGATTGGATATTGGGAAGAAATTGTTCCCTGTGAGGGTGGTGAGGCCCTGGCACAGGTTTCCCAGAGCAGCTGTGGCTGCCCCTGGATCCCTGGCAGTGTCCAAGGCCAGGCTGGGAGGGGCTCTGAGCAACCCGGGACAGTGGAAGCTGTCCCTGCCCATGGTGTGGGGTTGGGCAAAGTGACCTTTAAGATCTCTTCCAGCTCAGGTCATTCTGTGATTCTTACATCACTGATATTGGAGATATCCGTAAGTATTTATCTTGGTTATTACTGACAAAGTAGGAGCAATGCCACTGTTCCCTTTCTAAAAAAGCAGAAACTGGAATACCCAGAAATCAGCTGATATTTGCAAGGTCAGACAGGTTGGGGTTTTCATGTTGCACAGGCTGGACCAGGGAAGTCCACTTGTAATGTTGGTTGAAAATTGTATCTATTGATGAAAAGTGTGAATTACAGGGAAATAAAAACAACACCATCCTAGAGACAAAACCGTAGTGAGGCAAATAGTTTGCACAAAAGCTGAAGTATTTCTTCATATTATTCACTGTGTAATTCTGAAAACTGCCCAAAGTACAAAGAAATCTAAAGATCATTTCCATAGCTGAATAAAAAGCTTGACTTGACTGGACTTGTGCTAATTTTACAAAAAGCAGATTTTCCCAGATCTTTGCACTCGCATATTTTTCTTCAGAAGTAATTTGCAAACAGAAGAATAGAAAACTCCAGAAGTAAAACATGGTAGTGGATAATTTAAGCTGATAAACTGTGTGTTAATTAATATTTTCACTACTGTTTGTTAACAGCAATAGGGCTAAGCAGCAAACAAATTAAATTTGCAGCTGAATTTGGAGAGGATGCAAATGAGTGAAGAAAAATACAATCTCCGCTGGGGACATGGAGAAACAAAGCATTGGCAGAAAACTACAAAATGAAAGCTGAAGTAGAAATTAAAAGCTCATGTGCTGGGGCAATATTGGTATTGAGCAGTGATATACAGAGGGGGAAAGAAACTTAGAAAGGAGCAATACCTGATCAGACCCAGGAATGATCTAAAACTTTGGAAAGGCACTGTATTTAATAAATGCAAATACCAGGGAATTTAATTGCAGAGCTGAAAGGGAATTGCTGTTTCTTGTAGCACAGCAGTAAAATTGGGAAAGCTGCTTGAAATTTGGAAGATATTGCCATACGAAAAGAAAATCAGGGAAGAGAAGCAAAGACTACCGAAATGGTTGTAAAACTGACATGTGAAGAAATTGCCTTGAAGGTGCAAGCATTTACCTTGAACTGGCAGAAAGGGCATTATAGAAAACCCTGGGTATGATAGAAAACCCAGGGCAAAGATCTAGGCAGTGTAAGCACTGGGGAAAGGGAACATTAGCTTTAGGGTGGGGCAAAGGAGTGCAATCAGGAAAACTGGGATTAAGCTGAGGAAAGGGAAGTTAGGCTGATCATCAAAAGCAGTTTTCAAGCTCTCCAATATGTTTGTAACAAACCCAAAGCCACACCAAAGAGGCCTGGGTTTCGTGTTTCCTCACAGCACTGAAACTCCATTTAAGTATTTTCTTGAAATGGTTTGAAGATTCATTTACCCTTCAAGTCAACCTGGACCTACTTTGGCTCAACCAGGGCTGATTAATCATTTTGTATTAAAGTCAGGCAGCAGTTGCAGTTCTCTTATTTTTGTCAGAGAGATGCTTTGAGGGCTTAAGTTGTCCATAATGAAAGCTGAGAGCAGCTTTCCAGATGAAACTCACTTCTTTCACCTCCCCTCTTTCACAATTCTGGGGGCTTCAAGCCCGGCCTTGTAACAGATTTTCCTGGTTGTTCCATTTAAAAATTCCAGAGGTGGATTTTGTTTAACTTGGTAGCAGGAGGAGAAAGTGAAGCACCTCTCAGATTATCAGAAATTTGTCCCTTCTGTTAGGCTGTGAAAGAGCAGCCTCCTGGAGACCCCTGATGCTGGATGGTCTGACATGTTTTCACATTTACATTGCCACTGGGCAACTATTTTTTTGTTTTTTTTTTTTTTTTTTAGGGAAAAAAAAACCCAAAACCCTGCAGAAAAAAGAGAAGTTTAAAACCACTGTTTGTTAGTTTTTTCTGATATTAGGAAACTCAAAGGGAAAACTGTTTTCAGCACTGACTTTTAAGATACCATTATTCTGCAGGATTTTACATTGAAAACAA
Source organism: Regulus satrapa (assembly GCA_013396955.1). Classification (NCBI taxonomy): domain Eukaryota; kingdom Metazoa; phylum Chordata; class Aves; order Passeriformes; family Regulidae; genus Regulus; species Regulus satrapa. Next base: position 231,144 of record VWZN01005461.1, on the reverse strand, counting down.
AAAAGGTTTCTGTGGGGTTTATTTTGTTGGGGTTTTTTTTGTTGTTTTTTTTTTTTTTTTGTTTTGTTTTGCTTTGTTTTGTTTTGTTTTTGTTGGTTAGTTTTTGTTTTGTTTTGTTTCATTTAAGAAGCTGAAAACAGCTTCTGTCATCTTCAACATTTCTGATTTCCTTTTGTGTAGTAAGGAAAACAGTGAAGCCAAGAAAACAAACACAATAAAACAAGGGCTGTAAATTCAAAAGTGTTAGAGTCTCATTATGAAAAATCTTTTACTCCTAAGCCTGATTCATGAGTACAGACAGGACTTGCACCCACACACAACAAAAAAGAAATACAAGGAAAACAGCAAATGCTAGTTAGAAATGAAGTGAGCTTATTTTTGGCTAGAACTAAAATAGATCCTGAAGTTAACCTGAGATATTACTGTCATTAACATTTTTATAAAGGCATTTGTTTGTTTTTCTGAGAGCTCTGCTGTTACCCTTGAACACAGAAGCACTGAGGGTATAGAATCACTGAATCACAAAATCATAAGGTTGGAAAGGACTTTTAAGGGCATCGAGTCCAGCCTTGTGACTGACAAGCCCTTTGTCACCCAGCCCAGAGCTCTGTGCCACATCCAGTCATTCCTTGGACACGCCACAGATGGGGACCCAAACCTCCCTGGGCAGCCCCTTCCAGTGCTAAAATGGTTTAGAAGGAGCAATATTGCTGCTCTGGAGTTTGTCCCAAGCACGGAGCCTTGCCAGGGAGGAGCCGCTTCATTTCACCCACAGCTGCACCTGTGTTTGCTTTTGCAAAGCCCGTGACTCCGGCCTTCCCTGGGTCCATGCAGAAATACATCCATGGCCACTCCGTGAATCAAAGGCTGCTCTCTGAATTGCCTCTCCCTGTTCCTCAAAGGTTCACAACTCCCCAGATTAATAAAAAGCCTTGTTAGGCTTACAGGTGCAATATATCTGATGCAGCATTCTTAAGAAAAGGAACCCAGGCCTGATCCAAATATTTTAAAACCACTATAGGAACTCAGTGAAATCAACATTAATTGGACAAAGCTTTTGTACAATAAAAGAGGCAAGGAATGACAATATGGCAAATACAGCTGAAGTTTGAACCTTATTTTAACATACACACAGCATGCAAATGAATTGTTGCCATTAGAACTGTGGTGAGAAATTAGCATTGCTGTGTATAATGAATAACTTTTCCATGCCCTTTGCAAAGCTCGCTCACAATCAGCTTCAAATGATGTTTTAAAATTCACTCTCAGAGAAAAAGGAGTCTTATATTTGTGATAAAGCACGTGTTTTGGTGGGGGAAAGGTTAGAAGTTTGCTTCTTTGCAAAAGATGTCAGACTTTAAAAAGAGCTTTGTACAGAAAGATCTCATCTGTCATACACACAGCATGAAACTGGTTGATAGAAGACATCACCTCTGCCAACAACTTCCCTCAGTGAAACCACGAGGGCTCTCCTAGAGCTGCTCCCAGGTGCAAAGTGAGACCCTTCTTAAGGAGAAGAGCTCACAAATACAATGTGTGCCCACGACAGGTGTGTGTTTTCCCCCATTTCATCTAAATCTTTCAAGAAGCCGTTGCCCATTCAGAGCAAAAAAGTCGTCTTGCTAATTTGCATTAGTTTATAGCAAGTTGTTTACACATAGGCCTGTCCTAAGGGTAAAAACTCTTCTGGCAAATCGAGCTCCTCTGCATTTTTTTCCTGGTAGAAATCTGCCTGAAGAGAAACTTTGCTTGGGAGTCCCTCAGTTCATCGAGGTGCATTTGGATGAAATTTCCTGTATGCAATTCTTCTCAAGATGTGGAAGTGTTGCAGTTTTAACTCTCAGTTCACACTTTGCCATGTTTGACTATATACCTCTAGTAACACCCGAGGGTGGCGAGAGTACTCTGGTCCCAGTGTAGCAGAATATCTGATTTTTAGGTTTGTCAGTTCCCCTATTGCCACTGCTCACACATTCAGCCCATGGTTGAACACTTTGCTAATTTCCATCCAAAATGTCCAATAATTTGCAAATTAGGATCTCTAGAAGCTTTTCCAAAGTCAAAGCATGATTTCTGTGTTCTCCCACTTTACTAATGCAAGCTTTGCACCTCTTCCAGGTCCAAAATTCATCTGAAAATAGCCTTGGTTTTTGGAAACAATGGTGGTTTTTCTTATCTTTCAAGCCAGATGCCTTTTTGCTGTTGATACACAATGCATTCCCTGCTCCCCCTTGCCAAAAATCCTTGAAAGGGGAATTTTAGAGCTGGGAGTATTTTAACACATGCAGTCTCTCACCAAACATGATCTCCAGATATTTGACAGAAAAGTAAAGTATTAAAGTGGGCACGTGAAGGAGGCAAATGAGATGTACCACAGCTGACCTTACCTCTCCTTATACATACTTGTATGGCTTTTTTAGAAAAACCCTTACTGAAGAAATTCTGGTTGTGGAAAAAAAAAAATTATAGAAGAGTGAGATCTAAGTAATTCTCAAGGTATAAAAACCAGGAATGAAAAGAATAATTCTTTAGCAGAGTTTTGGTCACCTCTTTTTAGGCGCACACTTTATACATTTCACAGAAGTATCCTACTCATATCTAACGACCCCGAAATTCACAGGATCACAGAGTCATGAAACAGTTTGGGTTGGAAGAGACCTCAAGGATCAACTAGTTCCAGCTCCTGTGTTAACAGAGGGTAAGACTGTTGTTTTACAGTTTGGAAAGTGAAACCCTGGCAAGTTGTGTGACTTTTCCTAAGTTAGGAAAACCAAAGCTCATATGGGAAGAAAAAGGGAGTGGGCCTTCTGACCTTCCTCTCATGAGGTCTGGGCTGGTCTAGTCTAGTTCTACACTCTGGATTAGCCTCTTCCTTCAGCTTCTTCCCCAGACTCTGCTGGCCTTAACCAAAGCTGGCCAAAAGCAGAAGTAATTCCATGCTATATTTCTTCCTACTGAAGTGGTAGAAGATGGAAACAGTCCTCACTCGAGTAAAGTCAGAAGTAACTGGGAAGCAAGCAGAAGGAAGAAAAAGGATGTGGAAAGCATTGCTAAAGGTGTCCATGGCTAGCTCATGCACAACATCTCAGGTGCCTTGAGGAATGAAGAATAACTTGGAATGAGCTTTAAAAAAGGATCAGGCCAATGTAAATCGGCTGTAACAGTTCAGTAGTTTTCCCCAGGAACTGACAAAATAATCAAGGAAAGGATTTTTAATTCTGCACATAGGAAAAGCCTGGTCCTAGACTTCAATTTGCACAGTAGAAATCCCTGATTAAAAAGGAGCCAAACACTGTTGTGCTTCAGGAAGTAGGAGAATTAGGGATGCTTACTTTGGACGATGGTGTAACTTTACAGCCTATACGAGGGGAGATGCACAGCTGCATCTCCCCAGGAGCGGGGAACTGAATATATTGTGAGTCAGTCACAGTTCCTCCCTATCTTCCCTCCACCACCACTTGCACTCCCTTTGCTCTGCTACAAAAGTCAATTACTTCATGCCTTTTTTTTTTTTTTTTTTTTTTTTAATGGAGCAGTTTACTCTCCCATGCTCCCAGCCAGCTCTTTTGGCAAGCAAGGAAGCAGAGTGGGGTGAAGCTTGGGCTCTCTGCAATTCTGTCATCTCAGCATCCCCTCTCCACCCACTTCCTCTCAGCAGGGAGTATTGGGTGAGCAGTCCCTGCTCCTCTGGCTGCAGGAAGAGTTGTTCTGAGCAAGCTGAGCTTGAACAGCCATGGGAGCAAAGCTGGGGAAGAAGGGGGGACAATCATCCTTCCCTTTTATATTCCTGACTAGTACCAGTACTGGCAGCATGTGGTGAGTAGCAAGTGCGTCGTGTGAAAATTCTGAGGGGAAGGCCTGTGTTCAAATGAGATAGGATATTACCAGAGCTGGAAAACTGGAGAGCATATTCCCTGAGACCCATGAAGGACCTTCTTAACCTGCTCACAGTCTGTTACCAGAAAATATGGAAAGGAGCCCACTGCAAAAACAAAACAAAGCAATCACATCCTTAGGAACTTTGGGGAGGCAAACATATGGGGGAACATTTTACAAAAGGTGAGAGGTCAGTCAATATCTTGGGATAACTGCATGTAAAGGGGATAAAAAGTTCTCAGGCCTTTTTGACAGGGAGAACACAGAGAGCTTTGCTGAGCTACACGCAGGAGTAAAGAGCATTTTCAATGGAAAACAGCTTTTCCTGTGGCTGGAAGTGATGGGAAGCTTACACATATTCAGGAGACATCTCCTGTGGCCTCCCAAGAAAAGAGAAAACCCCATACAAGCTCAAATCCTGTGCTCCCATCACCTCACCCTAAACAAACATCTCTGGGCTGAGAGCACCTCAAGCCTCAGAAATTTCTTCCTTCACAGTGTCATGAAGGCGTCTTTCTTGTCAACATTTATATGAAGGCACAGTTTGGGATGTCAAACCTGCAGTAGGGCTTTGATTGAGGTATAGATGAGTGGAAATCAGAAGAGAAACTGGCAGGTCAAGGCTGGGAAATTCAGACTGTCTGGACCATGGAACTCAAGAGCATGTGCAGAAGTTTGGTTTACAGGCAAAATACTTTGCTAGAGTTATCCAGCGAAGATAAGACATATATTTTTAGACTGCTAGAAATTAGGGGAAATTGAAAAGAACATTTATTCCCATTTTAAATTATTAAATGGTATTATGCTTGGAGACAGTTGTGTATATGAAACTCTTAAAAATTAAAGCTTGAGGCCAAACTCTGCTTTTGGTCACGCAGAAAGCAGGCGACTGCAGACTGAGTTGCATAAAACTGAGGTCATAATCTGGCATAAAGTCTGAGCTGGCTTGGTTTTCTCTTCAGCTAATATCAGTACTGGTAAGCTGTTGTGAGGAAATCCAATAGGGAATGGGTCAGGTGTTAATACTCACAATCAGCGTGATTCCAAATAAACTGGAGGAATTTAAGAAACAATGCTGTGTCTTCTGCTTAAAAGTTGCTTGCACAGACTTAAAATACTCTGTAGACTTAAAATAACTCTGCAGAGTTGTGTGGTGCTGCTGCAGATTTACCTGGATGAAGAAAGTGTGACTGTTTTCAGATCTTTCTGTGACAGGTCTTTCAGGTTTCAATATTTATCAATATTGGAAATGGCATATACAAATATCTGAACAACAAGCTGGTAAAACAAAATTATCTTCTTATTCTCTTTTCTGTACTCTATCACAAAGTTGAAGCTAGCATCAGCAGTTTGCCAAATTCTTTCCTTTTCCTTAAATTTGGGAGTAATACTGAGCTTAGACTGTGAAGCTGGTTATGCTGGTCTACAGCTATGTGCAAGAAAAAGCAGCATTGCTGCAAGAAAGGAGACGAGTTTGTCTGCATTCTAACAGAAGAAATGTCTTTAATGCAAGTATCATTCCACAGAAATGTACTGTAACTACATTGCCTTCCTCCTAACCTGCAATTTTGGGCAGTGAACATGAGAGTTTTATCCATGGTGTAAAGACAATGAATGATCTCTCAGTTTCCTTTAATTTGCTTCTAACTGAAGAGAAATTTTCATACTAAGGTCTCAAGTTTAAGATTTGAAATTGAAGTTCTATGTTAGTGTTCAATATTTTTCTTCAGGAGACAGAATCTGAGATACCTATCAGGGAGGTTGAGGAACAGCTTGTTCAAGGACTGTTTTATACTGAAAAATCTTCACTTTAAAAACTCCTTGCAAAAGCAGAAAAGAATACAAAAAAGGAGAAGTTTTTTAAACCATTACTATCGAACCGAAAGAACATAACCTTTACAATGTTAATAGCTCTTGTCCTTTGTGTTCTGGGAAGGCAAAATTGCAGCCCGATGAGAATGGAACAAACCAAACTCCACAAACACCATCGTTAGGAAGGTGGAAAGAAGAATAAATAATGCTTATCCTTCGGAGTACAGGCTGTGGTTGACTCCTCTAAACAAATACACAAATAAATAGGAATTGTATTCCTTTTGAAGCTTCCATGGTTGTAAATTTCCTTATGGAGTGCCCTGTCATTTTCTTGCCTGAAAACATTCATGCTCCCTGCTTTAGTTGTAACGTGTTCCATATGTCACATTGCCTTCGTACAAAACAATTCAGACTCGGCTCTCCTTTCATCCCCCTGACCTAATTTTAAGGTCTTACTGCTGTGGAGGACTAATCTGGATCAGTTTGATCAGACCCTCCAATTTTATAAATGCCATTTAACACACCACAACTTTTTTCTCCCCTTTTCCATAACAATAATCCCAACCAAGTTGTTCTTTGTTAAGTGTTGCTCTTATAAATGCCCTTAAATTCAACCTCTAATTGAACAGTGCTCTCTGACTCAGTTCATTATTTTACTGCTTGCTTTCATTCAAGTGAATTTTTAAAGTAATGCAACACAGAAGCTTAATTATCTTCTTGTTTTCCTGGTTGGTATTCTCTGGAGTAAATGCCAAAGAGGATTTGTTTTTGCTAAGGTTTTTTTTTTTTTTGCTTTGCATACAACATAAATTTTTCCTGCTCAAGTACTTCTTTTGATCTTATTTCTTGGAATAAATTGCATTTAGCATCTTCACAAGCTTTTTT
>VWZN01005461.1:205919-224551 GCA_013396955.1 Regulus satrapa | reverse complement strand
TTTTTTCAAAAGTTTTTTTTTTTTTTTTTTTTTTTTTTTTTTTATGCCTTCACATCAGTCTTCTGTATATGAAATGCACGTGCTTAAATATAGTCCAGTTTATTCAGTTCACTAATTCAAAAATTCTCACCCTTGATGTTTCCTGTGCCTCACCTCTTTCTCTAACACTAGTTTAGACTGGAAGAAACTCTACTGCATCTGATAAAGTGAAACTTGTGCAAACTAAGCCCAAGTGACAAAAGAAGGGCCACCTCTCTTTCTGATTCTGTTCTATCAATATTCACGTTCTTCAAATATTCCTAACCATAACCCTGATGCAATGTCTTTTCAGTGGGTTAATCTGCTTGCTATCAGTTTAGTTTCTATTTGTTTTTCTGGAGAGAAAAAAAAAAAAAACCCGAACAAATTAAACCATTTTGAAAAGGCTCACACAGAAAAGTTGCACCAGCTCAACCATGACATTTTAATGGAGCCTGTATCAAAGAGGCACTGCTGTAAAGTAGAATCAGTCAGGGACTGTAATATTAGGAACAATTTCTCCACAGAAAGGGTTGTGAAGTGTTGGAACAGTTTACCCAAGGAGGTGGTCGAGTCACCATCCCTGGAAGGGTTCAAAATGCATGTGGGTCTGGCGCCTGACGACACAGGTTAGTGGTGACCATGGAGGTGCTGCATTACCAGTTGGATTTGGTGATCTCAGAGGCCTTTTCCAACCCTATCAGCTCTATGATTCTCTGGTTCCATGCTTCCTCTTGCCTCTGACACAGCCACATGGGCAAAGGACTCTCAGAATCTGTCAGGGATGGATCTTCACTCTCTCAATGCCTCTGCTTGTGGGAGGCAGCTCCATCCACTACACATGATGGTGCCTCTGCTGGTTTCCAGGTGGACTCAACCTGGGAACAAACATGCTGTAGGCCCAGACCAAATCTATATTAGTATTTTTCATTTCATTTTTTAAAGAAAAATCTCTGTCAGACAGAGGTTTACATGTACAGCATAGACACAGATGTGCTGCTGCAAACTCCTTGTGTTGTACAGCTTATAGCTGGGAAAAGGAATAGCTCTGGAAGTAATGAAATCCTGGTTTTGTTTGTTTGTTTGTTCATTTGTTGTTTTGGTTTGGTTTGGTTTTTCTTTTTGTTAAATGTCCTGTCATTCCATGAGAGCTTTTTGACAGAGGCAACTGCCTGGATTGTGGTTCTAGACAAGCCCTTTTGCCCTCCTCAGCTTCAGGAAACTCATGGTTCGATATTTTTCAGGTATTTACTGAATTATATTCCCACCAGGCTGAGCGATGCCCCAGTGAATCCTGTTTTTCAGGTGAAAATCCTTCTGCCCAAGAGAGACGCTGACATATCTGAGGTGCACCAAGAGCCTGTGATGTGACAGAGGTGGGCTGCAAAAAAACAATTTATGCAGAGGCCAGAGACCTGCTGGTTCCTGCAGCAGCACATTTCCTTGAGTAGCACAAAAAATTAATTTTGCTTTGCGTTGTGACTTGTGGTTAGATTCTTTGGTTTCCTAAAAAATCAAATTGCAGCCGAAACTGCTGCAGCAGTTTGGATGTTCTTATGTTTTTAATCTTGTGTGGATTGCCTGATATCGATGGCTCCAAGATTCTCTCCCTAGGCTGGACTTCCCTCAGGGGGAACAGCACTTCAATCCTTTGTCTCTGGCCATCTGGTGGAAGTTAAACACCTTGAGATCCTCTCTCAGCAGTGGCCAAGTGAAAAGTTAATTAGGAGGAACTTAGAGAAAGACACACAGGCTGTTTCACCACATTAGGTTCACATATTACAGAAATTGCTGGGAATTGGGTGAGATGGGCTAGGAGACATAGAGAAACACTTCTGGATTTTACCCCATTCTCTTTGTTGGAGCCTCTCTGTCCATGTAGTACACAAATGTTTCATTCCCTCTGCCACAGTGCCAGTTTCTCCTGGTGTCTCCTCCACCAAGAGCAACTTTACAAAAATGTTCCTTCCTCTCTTCCATCTCTGCACAACAGCTGACAGAAGAAAGAAGAGCTGCAAATTCCCCCAATTCACATGTTGTCCTTTCTTACTCCAGAGAAGTCCCTGAACACTTTAGTTCAGATGAGCAAAGCAGGACAGGTTTTGTATGCAAAAAATTGAGCCAAATTATGAGGTAGTGACTGAGGTTTACATATCTACTAGTTGTGGGTTTTTTTTGTTGTTGTTGTTTAGAGCCCTGCAGATTTGAGGTGGTGTTATTTTGAAATGTACAGAAGAATTTGGTGTTACTTGCACTAGAATTTTTCTGCTTGCATGGAGTTGAAAATGCTTTAAATCACTTGGTCGTGTCTCAGGTACCAAGAACCTAACTGGGCTTTGAACCACTATTTAAAACTGAGAAGGAGGACTCAAAAGCCAAGGGTATCTCTAAGAGATAAAATTCACAAATCTGGCAAGAAAAAGCATGAGTCAATGTAAAAATGTTTACAAATTGACCTTGAAAGTTGACCATCTGAAAATATTTTGGGTTCAATTCAACAAATCAAAACAGCTAATTTGACTTGAACTTTAAAGCAAACAAAGAAACAAAAATATGTTTAGAAGCACAAATTGTCTAATTGTTTGAAACAAACAGGTCTTCCTTCCACATGGTTTGAATTTAATTGATTCTATTTTTCTGATTCTAAATGTTTTCAAGAATTTGGAAAGACTGGAATGTATAGTGAGTTTATTACAAAGTGAGAATCTCATGTGATTTCTCTAGGAAGTCTATGACTTGAAGGATAATATCATTACAGTGGAACTCTAAGATCTAACAGTATTATCCCCAGGATCTGAGGAACAGGGATCTAAAGGCCTCGAAAGTCAATTTTCTCTGATGATCCAGGCATCTGAGTTTTGTCTAGAAGGTCAGATCTTCTGTAGTTTAGCAGCACTGAGTCATCCCACTGGTTTGTATGACTGAGGATCAGGCCCTAACCTGAAAATACTCCAATACTTTGTGAAATTATCTAATTCAGTGAAAAAACAACGAACCTTGATTGTCAGTATGTGTCACCCAGGAGCTGGGTTTTGGTTTGATGCCAGTACACTTTTTCACCACTTCTGAGATTGGCAACATTATTTCTTCACAAGAAATTTAAAAAAGAAAAATCTCTCTTCTCCTCCCTCCTACCCATCTTTGCTCTTCTCCCAGCTGTCATCACTGTTTACAGTTTGAGTAAGTGAAAATATATATTTACAAGTACAGCTTACTGCTGTGTTTGCTGGTATAGACTGCCCAAGGGCATATCTGGGAATCGAGCTCCCATCTCCATACACCCCCTCCTCTCATCAGCCTCACCCCTCGCTGGCCCTGCTTATCTTGAGCTGGGTGCTCAGTCTTTTCTCTTGGACTCTGAGCTTTTTGGGAGGGAGGCTGGTTCCTTGCTGCGTGCTGGGTCTCGAGCGCTGAGTGATGCTCCCCTCTCTCCCTGGCAGCCAAGGCCAGCCCTCCTGCCCTTACTCAGCATCTCCTGCTCGGAGAACCCACAGGCTGGATTAACTGAGGTCACAGAGCAGGAGCAGTGCCATGTGCATGCCCTGCACAGGTGGCTGGCTTCACCTCATGTGTGAAAGCAGGCTCGGGGGAAGGTTTTGTTTTCAGCTGCAGCCTTGTGCTGTGGCCCTTCTCCCGGCTGGACACGTGCCCATCGGACAATCCCACAGCGTCCTGGTTGCCTGCCAGCCCCAGATGCCAGAGACATGTCCCCATTTCCTCTCCCCTTATGTGAGGAATCCTGCTGGGTCTCGTTCACTACAACACAGAAAAGTTGCGTCTCACACAGTTAGGGAACAGTGAGGCCAGGTCCTGAACAAGGCCTCCAGATGTTATTGCAATAGTAATTAAAAATATACCATAACTAAGTGAATGATGTACAGTACATTTAAGGTTGTGCCTTTAAAACGAGTTTATAAAAATGTTGCCAACACCCATGGTCTTTTCATGATTGGGCCTCAGGATCATGCAGATTGTGTTTGTGGCATTCCAAGTGCTCAGGACTTCGAGTCCTGCAGAGACCAAGGGAAAGCTGATGGTTCTTGGAAATTTTGCAGGATTTCTCCTCAGAGGTCAGCTAGTCAGAAAGGAGTGTCCGGTGGTTAAGTCACTAACCTGTGTTTAGCTCCTAGCTCCCCTGGGAATTGCCTTTGTAAGTTTGGGAAAGACATTAAGGACTTGTTTATGCTGCTAAAGTAAACTTAATTTATTTTTGTCCTGCCACATTACTGATGAACATGTAGCTGCTACATGTTGTACCAGTAAAGACAAAACATGTTCATTTTAGTCTGAAGTTGATTCAATAGCACAGTTAAAAGAGTTGTTTGTTTTGTAATTAGAATGCATTTAGTGGTTCTGAGGCAAAAAGAAGAGCGCAGCTTTTTAGAGCTACTTTTCTACATGTGAAATGGGAATGAAAGTGATTAATCCCAAAGATGGTGTTGAGATTTTGTGATTACTGTAAAAACTGGGAGGTTATATTTGTGGTAGGAGCTGCTGTGGGAGATGAAGATAGCTCTGTACCCAAAGTTCCCTGGATATATTCAAGTACAGGCAAAAAATATATTTAGATATTTGTCTCAAGTACACATTTCACTCATATGTGTCACAACAACTAAAAATAAAAACTGGGGAAAACTAGATTTTTGCTGGCCATTATTTCTCTATCTGTAGAGTATCTGTAATAAAGGTTTGCATGAACATAGCTGCAAGTGATGCTGCCAGACACAGACCTGGGAGACTCACCATTGATGCAGGCAGTGATCAAGTGGTCTGTGGTCACTGCTTGGACAGTGCTTGAGAAAGGTGTGCACCCACTCAGCCCTCGCCTCCAGGAGGATAATAACAGTGGGTTTTGCTGATGTTTTAGTAGATCATAGGATCACAGAACCACAGAACTGCCTGGGTTGGAAGACACCTTAAAGATCATCTAATTCCAAGTCCTTGCCATGGGCAGGGGCACCTTCCACTAGCCCAGGTTGTTCAGAGCCCTATCTAACCTGGCTTTAACATATTTTGGCTTGTCTATGTGAACCATGATACGGATTTTGCTAATAAAATTTATCCAGACACTAACTTTTGATTACAGCTCCTTATTTGTTTTACATAAGGCCACACAGAGTCAATTTCAGTTGAAAAAAAAGTGGGCCTCTTAATTCTCTGTGAGTGTTTATATGGCCACATGTAACCACAGAAACCTTGTGTGCTGACTCCATTTGTTAGCAATGTGAAAACATTTGGGGTGATCACAGAAATAAAATTTTCTTGTGGATATGCCCCTCCTACATGTAAAACCTCACAGTGATGGCTTAGACAAGATATTACTTCAAAAAAGAACGTAAGTACATTCAGTTCCTTTCATGCCCTCCAAAAAGAAAAGGGGTAAAACCAGTATGATAGGAAGGATCTCCTATGTCTGATAGAAGTGCTCAGCCCCCAGTTGATAAAGATGTTTTGCTGCCTTTGCAACTTTCAGGATGAATAACCAAGGAGCTCTCTAACACAATGGGAAATGACGACTTTAAAGCCCCCATCCTTTGATGGCCTTAGAAAATGGTTCAACATTTTTAGACAGGATAGGTATTTGAGGAGAATTAATGGGATGAGTGCATCTACCAGCTGGAAAAATCCTGCTCCTACGTAGTCTGTCAAAGACGCAGCTTCCCTGGAATGTGGGATTGATAAAAAAGAGAATCCGGTTTTATATTCCCTACACAGATAAATAGGAACACTAAGGGATTTAGCACATGCAATCTGTGTAGAATTACCTTTTGCTGATAATTTTGTTCTGCAAAAAAATAGATCTTTTGGTTAGGATGTAGTCACTGCAGTGTTTCAGCGAGCGCTCTCCTCCCATTTTCACAATAAATCTCACAGGAAAGCATGAAAATTTTATCTAGTTCTAAAGTATGTCAGTGAAAAAACCCATATCACCCCAAAAATGGAGATAGAGAAGTAAATTACAAGTATGAATAGTGTTAAGTAGTCACAGTTTCACTGATTTCAAAGGCAGACTGTCCTTGTTCTTTTGTCACAGAAGCAACATGACAAAATCAGAGCCTGTGATCCTGTATTTTTCTCAAACTTTTATGACCTTTCTATCAGTCCTTGGTTTGTAATTGACAGCCAGAAACATGGAAAACATGAACCACCAAATGTGTACAACTCAAACAAAAATAATTCCAAATAATGAGCTTCCATGCACTTTCTCAATATGACTTTAGCTATCTTCATGTCTCTAAGCAAACAGCTGTGTATCCTACATGCAGCACACTTCAGGACCAGTCCAGCTCCACAAGACGTTAGTGGGAGTCTGTCTATCTGTCTCCTTTTGGAGAGATGGAATTGGACTGATAAAGCTGTGAGAAACACTGGGGAAACCTTTGGGAATGCTTACTCAGAATTGCTTCATGAGTCAGGATGAAAATACACAATCCCTCTGGTATTCCCTAATCCTTCATGTTTTCAGTAATACCAAATGTTAAGATACTGGACACTGGAATTTGTCCCCTAAACCCATGAAACCCACAGCGAGACCAAGGAGTGGGGGCTCTCTTCTCCTCACATCCTTCATCTCAACTCTGTGTCAAGGACACCTAAATTCTGGGAGGTGAGGAGTGAGATTATTTGTGGTTCATCCACCTTTTGCTCCCCAATAGTCCCAGGTGCAGCATCCAAGGTGGCACAGATCACCAGTTTGTGAGCCTGAACTATCCAGTGTGAATGGTCTTCTGCATCCTCAGGCTAAACTTTAACTTCTGGTATTTTCAAATACAGAACCTCACATCATTCCTGTTTGAAAGCCTGGGAAATGTGTGAATCCAAAACTTCAACAATCTATAGATAAATGAATACACTTTCAATGTCTTTTCCTTTCCTCTTTAAAGCACCTCTTTTTTTTTTTTTTTTTCCTCCAGGGTTAACATACTCAGATCACTATTTTTTTTTTTAAGCCAGAATTTCCCCATGAAAAAGGCAACTTTATGACTGTCTGTCACTCCTGTTGGAGCTTGACCGCCTGCTGCAGTGTCTGACTGGTGGCTGACCCACTTGGCACCCTTAAATTGTGCAGCAGGGACTTCTGAAATACCAAATCAGGGTCCCATTTGCTTGACAACCCCCGGTTGTGACTGAACCATCACAGTGTGGCATGGCCAGAAAAATGCTACTTTATATTTGAACCATCTGGAAGCAAGGACTTCAAGAGACATGAATGAAAGTTTTCTTTAAAAGGAAACACATGAGTTGCTACACACAGTTGATCTTTCAAAATAGTGCCTTGAGTAGGAAATCACAACCACTATGATTTGCAAAGTTTGAAGAAAATAACAGCTAAGAAAAAAAGTTAATTGAAGATGAGAAATTAAGAAACCCAATAATAAAACAAAAAGAGATATAATTCTGCCATCAGTAGATCATGCTAATTACCTATGGATAATACTTATATTTAACAATAAAGGACACTGATCCAAGTGCAAGCAATCATAAAAACTAGTAACATTTTCATTAAAACCAGACTAAGCTAGTCTTCATATCAAGCCCAGTACACTGCATAAGTGTAATTAAATGAATTTCAGCAACTTTATACCTCCTAATTCTTCTTTTGGTCTGGGGCTATTTAGCAAGCCAGCATCATTGCAACAGTTTCTTGTTTTTATAAACACAAAGCCTAACCACTTAAGAAGAAACTATTTTTTAGAAATAATTCTCCAGTATTAATTTTTTACCTGAAAATTCAGTTTTCTAGGATTTACTCTGTGTCCAGGGGTGGGTGGACTCCCTTTTTTGTTATTACACAGTGCATGGAAGAAGAGACATGGAACTTCAAACTTCTACTACACTCAGAAAGAAAAGCAGTGAAACAGATTTAATTGCCTGGATCCTGTTTTCAAAGGGTCCCTCATATTTTTAAAGATGATCAACAGTTATTATCAATCTTTAATTTTATTTCCTGCTAGAAGTGATTGCAGGAGGCTGGGTGAAACATGACAGGGATCCTATTCTCACATCTTAGCTCTGGGATCAAATGGATATTTCACCTTGTAAAGTGATTCCACTGTGCAGTTGGAAGCTGCATTGTCTGGAAAGACCCCAGGCCATGTTGAGGTCTGCAGAAGTTTCTCTCAACATTGGCAGATCTGCAGGTTTCCCATCCTGTTTTGGGTGGGTTTTTTGTTGTTGTTGTTGTTGTTGTTGTTATTGTTGTTGTTGTTGTTGTTGTTGTTGTTGCTTTTTTCACATTGCCTTCATTGGATTCCAGTTGGCACAGCAATAAATTAGAGGCATCCCGTTTCGCCTCACAAATCCTGATAGCCATAAGGACTGTATTTAATGAAGTGACTCCCACCTCTGCAGAACGAGACTGCTTTGACTACATTACCATGATAATCAACAATTAAGTTGTCATTTGCCAGCCATAACCACAGATGTCTTCTTTGAAGTGTAGGAGAAACAGCGCTAATGTCAAATACCAACCACAGTGTGGGAACACTTGGCATGCAACACCAGCACAAGGAAATTTGGCCATGCTCCTAGAAGATACTGTGATGGAAGTGACATAAATATATAATTAGGAGAATCTATACATCAACAAGCTCTGCACCTGCTTTGCTGGAAAGGTGTTGGGGAAAGCACAGCTCTTTCCATTGTCCTTCCACTCTTCTGCTGTGGAGGTATCTGAGACAAACACATCCCTGACTCTGATTTTGAGAAGGCTGCTGAGAGGCCCCGCTTTGACTTTGATCTCTGCATGTACAATAAACAGAGCTGCCCCAGCAATGCCTTTGAGCAATGAACCACCTTTAAATCACAGTCCAGTAGTAGTGCTCATATTTGGCTTGTGCATGTCTTGCTCAGTTCCAGTACAGTAAGTTCAATAGGCCTGGAGCTGAACTGCAGCACAGCCATTAATCAAAAACCCTATAAAATTGAGTTCCAGGAATTTATAAATGCATAATACAAATACGAGCTGTGGGATTTTTTTCTGTAAACACTCCATCTCAGTGATGCTTCTTGTCTCCCCAGGCACTAGCCAGCATAGTTTGTTCTTGATTCCTATCTGCCTCAACATTTTACCTTGCTTTGAGCCTGCTTTCCAGTTCACAGGCCTTGGGAAGGGGAAAATTATCAGCATCCCAAAAGCCTACCTATTTTTTTTTCCACAGGGCCATGAGCCCCTAGGTGTGTGATCAACTCTTTGCCTAATTTCTGGAGTAAGATGGACAGGACTGGATCCCTCCTACCCACATGCCAGCAGCCTGTCCATGAAACATCAAAAGCTCGGTATAACCACAAAATCCACCAAAATACTTATGACTCTCTCCACAAGCTTCATCTGTATTGGTCTATAGGGTTCTAATAGCATTGCTTTCAGAGTGGTCAGTAAAGAAATAGCACTTTTTGCTTTCTCTGAAGACAGGTTCTCTCTGTTTGTGATTTCCTTTGGTATGAAAACTCTCCACTCCTCTCCTTCAGTGCTATGATGTGTTAAATCCCCAGTTTATCTGTCACAGATGAAGGTCTGACATTGGTAAGTTTTTTTCATTGGTTCCACCTCCTTCTGAGACAACCTGACCTTCTGAAATGCTGCTGGGTGAATGTTTTGGAGAAGGCTAAACAGGAAGATCACTTTCTTTTCCTTGCAGGAGTGACATGCAGAGGACTTTCCCAGTGAATTAATTTGTTTTCATGTAGTCTACAATGCTCTGTTGTGCCTTGTCCAGGCTGTGATGGCATAAGCACATGTTGGTCTCTGACTCAGAAAAGTCTTGTCAAGTGGAGAGAGGAGTTTTCTTGTAGGTGTCTGAGTGTGGTTTTTCTTGGTTTTTTTTAGTTTGCTTTTAGTTTGGCATGTCAACACACCTCAGTAATTCACAAAGCACTGAAGATATTCATTGTAGCCCATGTAAATGGAGCCGATGTTTAATTTTTCATTTTTAAGTGCTGATGCAGAGCACAATACTGCTCATGCAGCTTACAAGGCTCCCACCACTAGCATTTGGACTCCATTTTAAGCCTATAAATCACATGCTAAGTATAGTGCTTGTTTGGGTCTGTTAAATATTTCCTTCTCGTTTGTTCTTATCAACATCCAGTAATGATATATACATATGTCATGCAAGACAGTAAATATGCAGACATTTCAAGGAAAGGTTCAGTGCCATATCTCTGCTGATTAATGCATAAATGTTTGAAACTAGCATAAAAGCTCGGGCAGTGATAACCTTCAGCAGAGCCCAGAGGAAAGAGCGCAGCAGATAAATGTGTTCCTACGAAAAGCAGCAAAACTCATGTGCCACCCAGCCTCCATTTCAGGGACTCCAGACAACTGTGTTCCCCAGTCCTGTTCAGTCCCAGGTGTATTTCTCTCAGTCTGAGAGGCAGGAAATTGCATTTTCATCTTTATTCTTCCGCCAGCTGTAAGCTAAGCCCATACTTGAAGGCTACAGCAACAAATGCATTAAGAACAGGAATCTCCTGCCACTTTGCTCATCAGTCATTTGAACTCCGTCCTTCTAGTTTTCATGGTTGTACCAGATGGAGGAGGAACCTTGCCTACATAATGCAGTTGTAAGAAGCAGCAGGTGAAGCTTTGCACAGTGCTGTTTGCTCCAGCACTACCAAAAAATGTGAAAGTGGAACGGACCTCAAGTGATTGAAATCTGAGGATGAAGCTGAATGGAGCAATTGAAGGTCAGAGATGCTAAGATTCATGAAAACATCAATGACCTGTTCAGCAAATGTGTCTTAATTTTCCAGCCAAATACTGTTGCTAATACAGCCTTGCTACAGAATGAGGCCTGCACTTGTACCTCTCTTTCAAAGTGATTGTTTCATGAGGAGAAAATTAAGATATGAGCCAAAACACCATGAGCTCAAGTGGCCAGATCAGATTTTTGTCCTTCTTAAAGTGACAGTACAGCAAGATAACTGCTTGGCTGAAGGACCAGGGTGTCATTCTAACAGCAACAAGTTGGTTAGAAAACATGAAATTTTCACCACTGGAGGCTGCTGAGAACAGGACAAACAGATATTTATTTACAGTGAAGAGTTGGTGAATAAGATAATGGTGATCTCTGTATTTCCATTTATGATTCTATGTCATTTTCTTGACTGAATCTTTCACTCTATGAGATTTCCAGGGTGTCTGTGAGGGGGAACTGTGCTTCATGTACAAAAATGTATTTGCAAATTTATGGTAAATAGATGATAAAACTTGCACAGAAACACTGATACGTTATTTAAAGTTTTGCATGAATGCTCATTTCTGAATTAATTGTCTTTTCAAACTGATTGGACAGCAAAAGATAACAGATCTTAAAAAAGTCCCCTAAAACCTACCACCAAAACAACTGGCTTAAGTTTTTCCTAAACTTTTTTTCTTCTTTTGCTTATTTATGACTGACTGTGTAAGAAAAAACCCAGAATACAACACTGATTCTGCACCCGTACTGTGTATGGGCAGAAATCCAGGTCTGCCAGCCTGTCAGGGAATGCATTTAGCCCTGATCCTGTCTGTCTTACTAAAATAGTTATTGAGATCTGGTAAACAAAATATGCAATGATGGTTTCCAAGCTACCATGAATAATTTTATGCAACCACGTATAATTACAATTATCATAAATATCCTCTGTTTGCACAACACCTCAGTGGGTCTGCTGAGTTCTCTGTGGCCTCTATACATACAGTTCTGTGAAATGCAAACATTGCCTCTTCCTGAACACTCCTTAACAAGCACACTGTGCATGTGGAGGGAGATGCCAGCCAGGAATATCTGAGCCTGGATTTCTAAGGGAAGAGCACGGAATCTTTTATGTCTGCGTGAGATATACAGTGGGGTAAGAACAGCAAAAATAAATCTGGTAGGAATCTCACCAATACTTCCAAATTCCTAGAGAGCTGGAGTTGTCTTGGGAAGGTAAAACTGGGATGAGAATTGAGCACATTTTAAAAACACCCGCAGGTAACAACGCTAACTGTAAGCACCCCCTCTTTGCAGAGAGCCAGCTAAGCGCTCCCATAGAAGTCTAGCACATAGCAGGTGTTGAAAATGGAAATGCAATTTCCCAGCTAGGCAGACATCCAATATTTATGAGCCAAGTCTGTGGAAATAGCAAACTGCCAATAGGGACAGAATAATTTAGTGGAAAATCAAGCAAGTTTTCCACTTCAAGAGAATTTGTCATTCACCTTGTGTCCGATCCTACTCCTACCAGGGTCTGAATGCATTGTCTGGTGCTGAAGCAATCCTAAAAGAAACTAAAACAAAGAGATTAACATCCTCATGGCTAGAGCTGATCATAGTTATGTGGGTATTTGGCAGAGCAAAGTGATGTATGGCTAAGAGAAAGGAAAAAATACCAGACACGCCTGACAGGGAAACCAACCTGCTGACTTGCAACGGCACCTCTCGCATTTCGCTAGGTAAAGTTTTAAATCCAGATTAAATGCTGGATTCACATTTTGACAATGCCATAGTTTTGTCAGACATGCTTAGAAACTTCTACCCTGTTTGGATGGAAATCTTTCATAAGCAACAAAAGCTGCTCTGAGATCTCTGGAGCAGGGAAATGTGACCCTTGCGCTTTTGGACTGAGGTCAGAACCAGAGCTGCAGAAATATAATGGCTCTGGAGCAGCAGCTCTTAGACACACCTCCTGCCCAGTCAAAATTTGAGGTACTTGGATTTTCCCTGTAGTTGTGAGAGGAAGAATTGATAATTGCCAGACAGAGGGATCTGCGCCTGTCAACACTCCTAACTCAAAAGTCAACTCCCAAATTTGCTTGAGAATTTCCTGTCTCCTTCTGATAAGACTCCTGTCTCCTTTTGGCAGACTCTACACTGAACTGCCAAACTATGCATAACAAGACATGTTTCATGGGTATTTGCACAAATTTGGAAACTGCTGGCACCACCCCACATGGCCCATATATCACTGGATCAATGCAGAGCATTAAGGTGTGGGGAATTAAATGAATATGTCAAAAATATTAAAATATTCAGCGAATTCCCCTTTTTCCTTCTGTCTGAAGCTCGCTCTATTACAAGACTGGGAAAGAGGTTGCACTAAGGCTGAATTTTCAGGAAAATAGGCCCTAAGAGGAAGAAGAGCTCGAAGCTGGGTCTCTGTAAGGGTGCAAGTCAGCTTTGAGAGCTAGTTGTAAGTGAATTATGACAGCCCTGCCACCACCCCAGTGTGTTTGTTATTCAGGCAGACATGCCAAATAACCTCCATGAAGGGACTGCTTTTTTTGAGCTGGAACTTATTCCTGGACAGTTTGTTGTAAGCACTTGGTCAGAGTCACAGCAAGGCACTTTGGGGCCTGTTTTGGCAACTCTTCATTGTCCTTTCTCTCTTCTTTGAGCTCCTACCAGCTGCTGCCAGCAAAGATTCCTGCATCATCAAAGATCTGCAGGGTCCCCTCTTGGAAAGGGGGAGCAGTTCTGTCACGAGTGTCTTTTGGTTCTTGGTCCTGAGCACCTTATTCCTTGTTTGGCTGGATATTCCAAAATGTCAGGCTGTATCGCTAAATGGGTGCAATGGCTTTGTCCCATCTTCTGCAAGACCTTCCACTTTCAAGAAGTCCTCATACAGATACTTGTTTTTACAAATTTGCAGTAACCACCCTCAGACTGAAGTCCAAAATTCCCTTACAAGTGCATGAGCTTGAAGGAGTGATTATGGAAAGCAAATCAAAAAGAGGGACTGACTACTGGCAAAATTATTTTCTTTATTCATTTTTCTGTTAATGAAAAAATGCTTCTGTTCTCTCAGCTATTTTTTTTTTTTTAAAGCAGATGCATTGCCTATAAACTGAAATTACACGGTCAACATAAAAGGATTTTTTATGTGTAAATTGAAAGGTGGTTTATATCAATGTGTCTGCAAAATTTATATTGTGGTGCTTTGGACACAGAGGCCAAAACAGCTTTGCACCTGATCCATGAAAAATGAAGTTTGTTTCAACTGAAATCCCTCAGAAATGGTCTGTTCATCTGAGGAAATCAGCTTATGCCCCAAGAGCTGAGTGTATAAATGGAAAAATATAAAGAAATCTACTTGGTCCCCAAAACAGGGGAAACAGTGAATGAATGAGTGAATAAACACCTTGAATGGATGTCAGAGGGCTGTGCTGGGGTTTAGCAATGTGTCACTAATAAGAGCCAGCAGAGGAGTATTTAAATATACATGCAGTACCTGGGTTCTAGCAATGCATTACTAATTACAGCTCAAGGAGTCTTCCTTCAAGCATTCATTCAAACTGGTTTGGGTGTGAATTCACTGTGACATGGGCAGACCACTGCCTAACAAATTCCCACCCTGAGATGTTTGCAGAGCCAGGGTTCAAAATGGAAATGCATATCCCAGTGAGTTGATGCTAGTGCAACCTGGCGATTCAAACAGCTAAAGCTGGTCCAATTCTTTTAAAATAATTTAAAGGGATTTTTCCGTGGTGAGCACTAGCTGTCTGTCACCTGGTATCTTCAGGGCATGACTTGAAGAGTCTCACTCGATAAAAAGGCAGGTCCTTTTTCTCTGGGGAACATACCCCACATACCCATGTCCAGTGAGAAAGGCTGCATTTTTCAGATGCACACCCTTCTACAACTAGGTGATGAAAGGAATTTACTCACTTAAAGCTCCATGCAAGTGCAAGTTCCAGCTTGTTATGGGTGAAAGAGCCTGAAAGCTTTGGTCCCACTCTTTTCCAAGAGCATGATTATAACTCTCAGGGACTGCTGATCCCTCTGAAACAGCTGGACTGATCAGCAAGTCAGATAATTACATTTCTTTTCCACCATCAGGCCCTCAGTGCCTTTGAGTTTTCTGGGTTTACAGAGGCACTAAGTAGGAGGGCTGTACAAACTGGGCTGTCAGCACTGAAGATCACAGGTTGGTTTGCACTGTGAACAAGTGCTTCCCTCAATGCAAAATGCAATAAATAAAATTAAAATGGACAACAGATTGATCTTCCTTCTAAACTAGAAAGGAAAGCTGTCTTCAAATTACTTTAGGGAAAGTAAGCATCAGAAAACACACACACACACACACACACACAAAGAAATAGGATGTGTCTGCTCTTCGAGAATTCCCCAACATAGAGACAGTCTGGTCTGGCTCCCAGCTGCTTCTAAATAAATGTTAAAAATTAGGTATGATAACAAAATAGATATGAAAATATTTATTGGAACAGAAATATCCTTTAGCCATGCATTTATTGCTTTACAGCTAGGGGTTGTTCAACTTGGAGAAGTGACCTCACTGTGGCCTCTCAATACCTAAGGGTATTCAGGTCCCCTGAAGGGAGCCCACAGGAAAGATGGAGAGAGACTCTTGACAGGGGCCTGGAGTGACAGTACAAGGAGAAATGGCTTCACACTGACAGAGAGCAGGGTTAGATTGGATATTGGGAAGAAATTCTTTTCTGTGAGGTGGTGAGGCCCTGGCACAGGTTTCCCAGAGCAGCTGTAGCTGCCCCATCCCTGGTAGGGTCCAAGGCCAGGCTGGGAGGGGCTCTGAGCAACCTGGGACAGTGGAAGATCCATGCCTATGGCAGGGGATTGGAACAAGATGATCCTTAAGGTCCCTTCCTTTTAATTTGCTTTAAATTCACATGTTAGGCTGTAGATTAAAGTCGGGGATTTTTTTTTTGTAGGGTATTTTTATTATTGTTTTTTACTTGAAGGAAAACTTTCCTTGCAAGGCAAATAGATATCGTCAAGAGCAAAATAAGAAAGGTTGAAGAAATGTTGACACAATTTTGATTGCAAAGAAGGAATTCTGAGGTGAAGACACAACCATTGTACTAAATCTGTGCAAACATCTAGGAGGGAACATAGCAAGGGTCAGAGGTACTAAAAGTCTTTCATGAAATGGGAAGGCAAGTAAACAAAACTGTCAAATCATCATCTGATTAAGTAGATGGAGATGCAGTGCAGAAGTCTGATAAAGCAATTCTTTTTCTGTGCCTCTAAAGAACTTTGGAAGAAAAAAAAAACCAAAACAGATTTTATCCATTAAAGATGGTTTCAATTTCAGTCTTTTCAAAAGAGGAATGCAGTGGTGCCTTTTCCCTTAACTCCTTTTTGGTTTGGTTTTTTTTTTTTTTTTGGTTGTTTTTTTTTTTTTGGGGGGGGGGGTTTTTTTTTTTTTTTTGGTTTTTTTTTTTTTTTTTTTTTTTTTTTNTTTTTTGTTTTTGTGGTTTTTTTTTTTTTGTCTTAGTTCTGTCTAACCCTCAACAGGGCACAGTAGGAGAAAAATGAGAAAAGGAAGATCGTATGTAAAGCAGAAGAAAAGAAAGACAATGATGAGAAAAGAGAGATGCCAAAGGTCCTCAAAGAGCCTAACCTTTCCTGAAGTCAAACAGAAGAGATTCAAACAAGAATTTGCCTTCTCACAAATATAAGGAATGCATTGAAAAAGGACATAGGCAGCAATAATTGTGTCTTTTTTGTCTTGGGGGCTTGGTCAGAGGTCATAAATTTATTTCATTGTCATGGTATCAGGAGAAGAAGAGCAAGACAGTGGTAAAGAAATTTTAAAAGGTATCACCATAATATAAAGATGAAAAAAGAATTGGGGGAAACCTTTTTTACACAACATATTTGACTCTTTTGCAGGAAATTTCCAGGGAGCTTGTGGACCTCATCTACTCAGATGATGCTGGAGCAGAGGGACATCAAACTGAAGGAAAAAAAGAACTACTACAAACTGCTGATTTATGTTTAGAGAGAGAAAAATAAATGAAAAAATTGCCAGGTTGCACAGCAGAAACAAAACAAAACTGTTTTGGAGGAAAAACAGATGACAACCACAGCTGACAGGGTTACCAAACCACAAACCCATAGGAATATGCAGACACAGGAGATAATTAAGGACTACAGGCAAAATTTGAAAAAAGACAATCGGAGCCAACTTGTAAAAGAGGCATCAAGGATTGCATGGAAAAACAGTACCAGTTTATGCAGCTCCAGCTTCTGGAAAGTTTTGTTTCTCAAAAGAAGCAAAGTTGTTCTGCAAACGATGGCAAATTAAGGCTGAGGGTATTTACCAAGAAACTCAGTGTGTGCGCATGTCTGAAAAAAATAAATATTGATTGCAACTCTTGGATAACTTTATATGTACATATATTAAAGTCACAGAACCACGTAATGGTTTGAGTTGTAAAGGATTTTAAAAATTACATCATTCCAGCCCCCTTTCCATGGGGCAGGAACACCTTCCTCTATCCTAGGTTACTCAGAGCCCTGTCCAGCCTGGCCTTGGACACTGCCAGGGATCCAGGGGCAGCCACAGCTGCTCTGGGAAACCTGTGCCAGGGCCTCAGCACCCTCACAGGGAAGAATTTTTTCCTAACACCTAACCTGAATTTTCTTTTTCAATGTGAAGCCATTCCCCCTTGTTCTGTCATTCCAGGTTCTTTATTTGTATTTTTCAGGCAATGTATCATCAGTCTCATTAGTATGCAGATGGGAAATTATTTCCTGAAATGTCCTTCAGTAGAAAGCTTAAAGCTTATTATTATTACATAATAATAAGATCAAAACCAAAGATGCTGTGAAATCTTGTAAATTCAATGTAAATAAAACATAATTAAAAAAGAAAAATCTAGTCAGATAACAAACAAGACATTTTCAGTCTTGTTCTGTGTACAGTTATTGCGCATATATAGATGCACAAATGTATACGTGTACACATATAAAATAATATATATATATAATTTTATTTACCCAAATAGTTTCCAATATTTAAAGCAAAGAAGTCAGTGATTCAGTCTCCAGAGACCAAATAATGAGCACTATATTGATTTTTGTGCTTCTATTTTCCCACCCAAAGGAGTTAATTTCCATTTCTAACTGTTATAAGAACAAGATCCACATTACCTATTATTAATTCAATTTAGCATAATATTAAAAGGCTATGACAGAGCTGATGGGCTTTAAGTGAAATCCAGACTGTCAATGGAAGGTAGGAAAGACCAATTTCCTGCGGCACAAAAAGTTAAACTTCAAATTAATTTCTTTCCTTTTTCTGTTCAGAACTGGAGTTTTCAAGATGGTTGAACAATTAGGTGACAAAAAGATACAGAAAAAATGGCTTTGCAAAATAATTTATCTTTAGTGTAATTCAGCCCTTGTTGAGACAAGGTTTTGATGTTGATAATTGACAAAGCTGGGCTGGTGATGAACAAACTTGACACCTGGCTCTTTTCATACTGATCCTTCAGTCTTTCCAGATGGCAGAGTTTACTTCTGTTCCCATCTGTTCCTTTTCAGTAAGAAAAAAGGAGGAAAACCCAAAATTGCTAAAACATTTTATGGCTTTTGGAAGTGTCTTTGAGATTCTTTTCAAGTCCTTTGCTCTGGACCACATTCCTGCAGAAGGCTGGTGATGGCACCCATGATTATTTGCCTCTGATCAAAGGTAGGATGCTGGATTTTGTTTTCAAGATTTGGTCTGACGTAATTCATCTGGAGGACAATTTAATGGATGGAAAGATTGAAAGAGCTGGTGTCACCTCACCAATGCCTTCTTGCATAAAGAGAGGAGAGGACAAGCAAGGAAGATTAGATAATTGTTTACAGGTCAGAGCAGAATTTTGGAGAAAGCTTCGG
>VWZN01005461.1:195422-205893 GCA_013396955.1 Regulus satrapa | reverse complement strand
GGTTTTGTATTTGGTAAAAGTTTTTTTTTTTTTTTTTTTTTTTTTTTTTTTTTTTTTTAAATTTTTGTGCGGAAGCAACCATTCTCATTTCCCTGGCTATAGGCAATAGTTTCTCTGTTGAGTTCTCAGGTCTTGACTCTGGTCTAAATTTTCACTGCCTGAAAATGAACTTATTCCCTGGGGGGCCATTAGGCTTCTTCCATATAAGTGGGGTCAGAATTAGGCCACTGTTAAATTAGTTATCTCCAGAGCTAGCAACTGGCTGTTCAAGAATGTTCAGGAAGAGGAAAATAGAAGCTTATGGATGGGAAAAGATGGAAAAAAAACCAAAAGTAAAATCCATCAATGGAAATCTGCCAGGTAACCAGGAAATAATTTTGGATGTTTCTTTGTAGTCGATAAGTTTCCATGTTTTGCTAAAAAAAATTAGTTAATCGGGAGGAAATTCAGAAAACAATTAGAATAAACAAGTCTCCCTAAATAACAATAAATATTTAGGGTGTTTATGAATAAAAATTATAATAATTGAATTCATGGACCAGGCTGAAGGAAGGTTGTGGTGCCCATGTGTACTCTGCTCTGATAAGACTCCATCTGGAATACTGCATCCAGTTCTGGCGCCCCCAACAGAAGAAGGGCATGGAACTGTTGGAGCGAGTCCAGAGGAGGCCACGAAGTTGCTCATAGGACTGGAGCACCTCGGCTATGGAGACAGGCTGGGAGAGCTGAGGCAGTTCAACCTGAGGAGGAGAGGGGTGTGGAGACCTCAGAGCACTTTCCAGTGTCTGAAGGGGATACAGGGAACCTGGAGACAGACTTCTCACCAGGAACTGTAGTGACAGGGTAAGGGAGAATGGCTTCAAACTGAAAAGGCTAATCAAGGTCAGATATTAGGAAAAAATTGTTCCCTGTGAAGGTGCTGAGGCCCTGGCACAGGTTGCCAAGAGTAGCTGTGGCTGTCCCATCCCTGGCAGAGTCCAAGGCCAGGCTGGATGGGACTTGGAGCAACCTGGTCTGGTGGAAGGCATCCCTGCCCATGGCAGGGGACTGGAACTGGATGATTTTAAGGGTCCCTTCCAACCTAGGACATTCTGTGATTCCTGTGGAAGACCAGGAAGATTTCTGATTCCAGTCATCCTAAAGAATCACGTTGTCCTGGGGGAGCTGGAAAAAGGCTGTGTCTTAGTTCATATACTTCACCAAACAGTCTGAATATGTGAGAGGAGCCTCAGGGTGATCTGACCTGGCTGATCAAGGGACTGTCCTCTGTGACCCCCCCTGAAGGGTGCTGCCTCATAAACTGCTGCCTCTGCTGCTCCACCAGAGCTGCTTTACACAGCAGGATGTCTTAAGAGCAGACTGAAGAGTATCTTGGGAAATTTGTCTCTGGAGAGCTTTGCACTGCCATCCAAGCAGAAATAAGGTTGGCTATCCTGGTGCAGTTTTGCTACTAGGTTGAGGATCTGGAGACTGTCCATAAGGGAAGGCACAGGACTGGTAATTTGTATGGAGTTACCTCCTAGATCACTGCCCAGGTTTTTTCCAGGCTACAGACAAACCTATCATCTTGAGGAAATGGTATTGAGCTTTTCACAGAACCACAGAATTAGTGAGGTTGGAAAAAACCTCTTAGATCATCGGTCCAACCTGTGGCTGATCTCCACCTTGTCACCCAGCCTGGGTGACCGAGTGACAGGTACAGTAGTCCCTTGGATGCCTCCAGGAATGGAGATCCCACCAGCTCCCTGAGCAGCCCCTTCCAGGGCCTGAGCCCCCTTTCCATGAAGAAATTCCTCCTGATGTCCATCCTGAACCTCCCCTGGCACAGCCTGAGGCCATTCCCTCCTGTCCTGTCCCTGTTCCCTGGGAGCAGGGCCCAACCCCCCTGGCTGTCCCCTCCTGTCAGGAGTTGTGCAGAGCCAGAAGGTTCCTCCTGAGCCTCCTCTTCTCCAGGCTGAGCCCCTTTCCCAGCTCCCTCAGCCCCTCCTGGTGCTCCAGCCCCTTCCCCAGCTCCGTTCCCTGCCCTGGACACGGTCCAGCCCCTCAATGTCCATCTTCTCCTGAGGGCCCCAAAACTGGGGGTGGTCTCACTTTTCTTTTGAAAAAGAGCTGTTCTCCAAGAACAGGATATTTACTAAAAATATTTCTGTCACTTTCAACAATGACACATTTTATTTTCACTTCTTCATCAAAGAATGCCATCACAAAAAGGTAACTGCTTGAATTTAACTAAAGAAAAAATAAAATTGGAGCCAAACCACTCATATAAAATGGTCTCTTGCCAGCTGTCCTACTGCCACCAGGACTGTGTTGTTGCTAACAACTTGCCCATGGGAAAGCACTCAATCCTGTAGTAATGAATGGCACTCAAGCTGGATGGGAGAATGGTATGAAAATTTTAAGTGGAGTGGTGGAAGCCCAGTCACTTGATGAATTTAAAATTAGACATGACAGAGCTTTGAGGAATATTCTCTCTGGCTGGCTGGGATCTTAGAGACACAGACCGTATTAGGAGATATTAGACTGTACTAGAGATGGATTTTTGTCGGGTTTAATTCTCCAGTCCTGAGCAATCTATCTTTGCTTCCTAAGCCCGAGTCCCCTGTGAGGCAGAAGCATCATGCCCTTGTTTTCTCCAGGTTTACTGGCTTTGTTCTTGTAGCTCCAAGTACCAATTCCCTGGTCTGTGGATGGCTGTTGGATGGGTCAACAAGCACACAGGGTTTTGATCAAGGGAGAAGTCTAAAAGGTTTTTAAACTTAGGTGTCCATGGAGACTTAGTGGATATTTATTAGATCAAGTGGGGAATGCTTGGTTTCTGAGGAACTGACATATTCCAACCAAAAAAAACCAAACAAAAACAAAAAACAAAAAACAACAACAACAACAACAACAAAAAAAAAAACCTGTTGCAATTTTTCCAATCAAAATACCACTTCTCTAATACAGGCATATTCTGTCCCCTTCTCTGATTTCTATGGCTCAACATAGTAAAGTGTTTAGTATGTGCATTCAAGGTTTAAAAAAAACAAAAACAAACACCAAGATACAAATTCAAAGTTGCAGCCTCACGAATTTTAGTATGTTTGCCTGGATGCAGCTGAGAGTAGAATTTGACCTCCAGTCAGGTAGGTTTCCATGTTTGGCCTGATCCTTTGCAAATCAGAAACGTGTTGGGATCAGTGGAAGTGCTGATGTCAAACCAGAGTGAGGAAAGGCACAATCTGAACCCAAGATGCAAAGAAAGGTTGAGATAAACAAATGACAACAAATGACAACAATGTCAGCAAAGGACAACAAAACCAATAAAATTTGCTTAATGGTGGTTCAAAAAAAGAGATTATGCTGAAAATTCATCAGCCTTTATTTCAGAAGAATGAGGCAAATGATAAACTCTGACAAAAAACAAACAATAAAAAAATTACAGGAAGATTTCCTACTATAGGAAAGACAGGGGAAAAAAATTCATTAGACTTTAAAAACATTACTGTTTCCCCAAAACACAAACTTTTCCAAGGGACATCACTGCCTATCCTAGCAGATGTGAAAAGCTTTATCTTCCCAGGGCATGATTTAACTCCATAAAGTTTTGTTTATTTTTGTTTTGTTTTGGTAAAACAACAACAACAACAACAACAACTCCCCAAACTCATCTTGCAGTAGTATTTAAGTTGTTTTCTTTTTCTCAGAGCTTGTGATGGTTTGTCTTTCAACAAAAAAAACAAAATATATTTCCTGAGTGTTTCAGACTTAAAAAGGCAGTTTGAACAGAAAGGGAACACAGAAATGCAGTTTGAACACAGGCATTTTCTCTGAGCAGAAAAAAAAAAAGGTCTCTGCCCAGATTAATTAATGAATACATTTTTAATAAATTAATCTTTTGTTAAAGTACATCTACAGCACATCTAGGAAGAAAGACAATATTTCCTAAAGGTGTGCCTATATGATGAGATGGTTTTCATCTCTCTCATAAAGAGTTTTACTCTGTAAAAATCATAGAAATATAGAATAGTTTTGGCTGGAATAGACCTCAAAAATTATCTCAGTCCAAAAGCATTAAAGATTAAAGCTGAAGAAAAATAAAATGGGAGAAGGAACAGGCTGTAGATGGATATAAGAATGAAAGGACAGAAAAAATACATAGAAGGACAGAGATTTGTTAGAAAAATGGGCAGAAAAATAAGAGATTCAGAGGAGAAAAGCCTAAGGTAATATGTCTAGGAAAAATCAATTCAGAGTAACTGTACTAAATATTAGGGAGGAAGCTGGAAAGGTGTAATATAGAAAATTAGCTAGACATGATTTAAACAAGGAATTAGTGCTGGATTTATTAGATATAAGTTCTTTTACAGTAGAAGTGAGACACAAAAGAGAAAAATAGTGAGTGAAAAAAGTCAGTGCAATTGCAGAAGGCAGGCAAATAGAGGAAAGGGGTCTCCTGGTTTTGGAACATCAATTTTATTCCTGAATTCTCTAGTGCCACAAAGTTTTGGATTAAACTGAGGGAAGTCAGAAAACTGAAAAAAACCATAATTAAGAAATTGAAGAATATGCTTAGAAGAAAAAAAAATCATATTAACTCTGTAAGCAAAGAATAGGCTTAAACAAAGGACAGTTTAGTCAAATATAGGAGGGATATCTTTAGCAAGAACAACAAAGAAGGAAAGTTGGTCAAGATGTTAGGGGATCTAAGTGGGATAACAGGCAAATATGGATAATCAGCAAAGAAAAAACATCCTTTCAGGAAGATTTTTTTTTTTCTAAATGTTATGGCATTATCTGCATCATCCATATTGAAAGCCAGTCATGTAAAATCTGACTGGGCAAATTGCTTGAGAAATGAGCAGAGGAAAGAGTTTCACCTTTCGCAGGAATTGAAAACATGGAAGTGGGTAAATATTTTCTAACTTTTGAATGTACAAATCCGGGCCGCCTCAGCACATGAAATGATGTCTCCCTCTTATGAGGTCTGATGGTTTGTTCTTCATCAGATTTATGAGGTCTATATTTGACACCTAAAAGCCAAAATATCTTGTCTTGCTTGGAGCAGAAACCAAACACTGAGCAAATCCCATCTCTGGAGGGAACAGAAACTGACTTTATCTTGCAAATGTGTCCATCTCCTGGGTGAGGCAGAAGTCGCAAGAGAGGATGCTGTATTCAAACTTGTCTAACTGCAGGGATCTTCAAAAGAAGTGGTTGGGCTTAAATTTCACACTTAAAACCTCAATTCATGCAGAGTACAAAGTAATTCTTGCTTCTGCAGCTCTACAGTTCCCTGAGAGTTACCTCTGACTGTATTGATTCAGACTTTTGGCAAATGTTGCATTTTTTGTAAGGCATTGCCTAGAAAGATATATTTTTGAATTAACTAGATTATTGCATGCTAACTCAGCTTATATAAGATAAAACATGTAAAATCTATAGTGGGGTCACACTCAAAATACAGGAATTTATTGCTGGAAGGTGAGAGAGCAACTGAGAAGAAGCACGTTTATTGCTGTGGATCTGTTATGGGCAACATGCACATTGGAAGCACAGGAAACGTTGGAAGAGTGCTGCAAATCTTACCCTGTGGGTGGCAATACTTCCAGAGTGTTTTCATCACCTCTGGTTCAGGTTTTTTAACAGATAACCAAAGTGGACTTTGCTCCGCACAATCCGCGAATTTTCACGGTTGCACGAGCGGTGACTCCCAGCGAGTCACGCTCTGCAAGATGGAAACATGGAATACCCTGCCATCCTTCCCATGTCATCAAAAGGCAACCAACAGGCTCCCTCTCTGAGCCTGAGATGACAGCCAGCCAACTCTGTTCCGACACGCACAGACACACGGCCTTCCCCCCATGGCAGCGTACTCGCTTGCGCAGCTTCGTCACGCGTTCCCTCAGGTGGGAATTCCACTCACAAACCAAGAGGCCGAGCTGCAAATGACCCTTCCTCAGGTGTATGAAGAGATGGAGAGGAGACAGAGGCAGGGAAAGATCAGAGAGGGAGGAGCATGTCGTCCTGCTGTGATCTTTCAAGTGCTTGCTGCCCTGAAGGAAAGGGCCACTGTTGCTGACTTGCTTGTACTGTGTGAGGGAGAGAAGGCGGCTCTGAACTGAACTGGATGCTTGAGGGAGGTTCTTTTCATTCCTTGGGAAGTATAATCTCCCTTGAGGCTTCCTGCAGAGGACTCCCCTTCCCCTATGGACTTAAGGCTCATGATACAATAGGGAACATAGCTGGGGATGCTCCCTCTAGCACTCATTTCACAACCTTGAAACTACTCCATACCCACCCTTAACGTTTCTCTCCTCAAAGGCACACCCTATCTGTCTCCTCAGAAAGCGACTAATCCCTACATCCTGCACTGACAGAGGGATGAAGAGTGTCCCACACAGCGACAGCTGCCATCCCCCTCCATCATCCCTTCCCACTGGCCGCTCCTGGACACCACCAGGTGACACACACACGGGGACAGATAAACATCTGCATGGACACCCAGATGTTCCAGTCCCTTGCAAGCAGATTTCTCTGGCTGTGTCATGGCTGTGAAGGGTGCAGGCAGGCACAAATGCCCCACGTTCTCCACACTGGGCACAGCTCTTTAGCTCTTGCTTTGCTCCCCTTCCTGCAACAATCCATTGATCCCTTTCTCTTTTCTCAGACAGGTGACAGTTTGATGCCACTGTTTGAGTTTTATTTTCCTAGTGGAAGGAGCAGAGTGGTCAGCAGCCAGGGGAGCACTGGTGGCAGTGGGCTGAGCAGGCTGCAGTGTGTAGTTTCAGCCCAGCTGAATCCCAGTGTCTGAGACTGCATCTCCCCCTCATGGACAACTGCTTCACCATCCCCTCCACCCACAGCCTGCCATGGTGGGGAGTTCACTCCCACCAGAGAATAAAGGTGCTTCCTGCAGACTGCAACCAGCTGCAAGAACTGCCATGAAAAAACTATCCAGCTGGAGAGCTTGACCTGGACTCTGAAGTGGGAAACCAGTGTGAAAAACAGAGACAATGGGTTCCAAACACAACCTGTGGCTGCATGAACACTAATTGCTTATCATTCCACAGGCGGCTTGCTTTTATTTTAGCAGGAATTTGTCCTTGCAATGAAGATAAAAGGGATCTAAGAACTGTGGCCCATTGGACTGATATTATTTAAGGTCTGTGCTCAGAGGCTTCAGTCTTTAAGCTTAGTGGTTCTGTGTGATCAGACTGACTTCTTCCAGGGCAAGTCCCACAGGATTACTCACAGTCTTCTCACCAGCTATGGGTGGAAACAAGCACTTTCCTACTCAGTGTAGAAGAGCCCAAAGTCCTAGGCAAGCTGCACAATTTGAAGATGTTTTTAGACCAGATTTGAAGAACAGCTGTTGTCAGTGGATGAAATTGTTTTGAAGTTCCTAGTAAGTTCCTAGTGTTTCTCTCTGACACCCAACATGTTTTTGACCCTCAACCAACTGCACAGTACTCCAGCACTGCTTCAAGCCATGGAGAAAGCCAGTGCTTTCCTCTGACAGACATCTGTAGTCCTTCTGTGTGCTTCAGCCCAATGGTTGTTCATCCAAGAGCTTGTAAACTTCTTCCAGAGAAACCTCTCAGCCCTTTTGTGCCAGCAGCAGTATTCAGAGCTTTTAATGTGTGAAAATAAGGTGCATTGGTATGCTTCTGAATGAAGGTTGTTTAAATATTGTAGTTAAATCTCCTGGGATTTCCAAAGGATTATTCAGCAGTTCTTCATAAAAAGCCAGCAAAAAGCCTCTAGAGGAGAGCCTGCCTGCTGTGCAAGTCATACAGAAGGCAGGTACGCGTAGAGCACGTCAGGTCCTATTGCTACCCACGCACCAAACCATTTTCCCCGTTAGTCATCCTTTCCTACCCTCCTTCTCAATGCAAACATTGCTGTCCTAGCACTCACGAAACTCACCCCTGGTGCTGGCCTTACGTAAGTGATTTCGACATGGAGAGCTGTGCCACGAAGGCAGTAGACACGTGATGCTCCCCTCAGCCTCTGGTAGCCACCCTGCACATCAGCACGGCCTCCTGGGTGGCTCTTTGGGATTTCCACACAGGCCTTCATCCTTTACAGCAGTCCTGGGCTCTTACTCACCCCTCAAGGGCTTCAGCTTCTTCCTGGATTGTTCTCATCATCTGCAACCCTGCCAGTCCCATAAGCACAGCACCCACTGAACATATTCACCCCTGGGCCTCACACAGAACCAGCATTCCACACATCCATATCACCAAGGTCTGTATGGATTTACCTGTGCCTTGCACTGAGCTCCCAGTCTGCTCTCCTGGTGCACTGCATGCACCCAGGGCCCCTTGCACACTTAGCCTCCCTCACAGCAAGAGGCAGGTAATGACAGATGCCTTAAGCCATCATCAACTTTTTCCTCACTCCTCATCACTCTTCCTTCCCCATAAGTGGTTTTCCTTCTCCCAGGCCCCACACCCAGGTCTGCAATCCTCACCTCTACGTCCCTCATTTCCTTCGAGCATGCCACATGCACAAATCTCTCTTATCAGAGACAACTTTTCCCTCCCTTCACCTTCCTTTGCACAACCCTTGCAAGCAGGCACAGCCGGACAGGTCCCTTCATCGCTCCCACATCGCTGTGTGCCAGCCCACGCCGAGTTCCTCACCCCTGGTAACAGGAACTGTCATTCCCATCCACTTCCACCTCGTGCCCTACAGCTCCCAACCCCACTCGCCCTCCCCACACACTTCACACTTTACTTTTGACCTTAGCACAGCCATGTGGCTTATACGGCCCTCCAGGTAGTTTTTCCTCCCATTCCTTCCCCTCCCACCCCTTCATATCTTTAGTCATTTCTCCACCAGCACATTTGTTCCATTCCCTCTTGCTGTTTCACTCAGCCAGTACCTACCACAGAGATATAAACACATTTGTTACGTCTGTTGCAACAGAAAATCGCTCCTTTTTGTTTGCGTATGTTCTCCTCCTCCCACAGTCTTCCCATTATTCCTTACGTGCCGTTCCTTGCCCCAACTGCTTCCCCTGTAACTTACTGCTTGTTCTTTCCCTATGTTTCTCCTACTCCCCACTAAAGAGGCATCACCCATTCTGCTGAGCAAACCACTGCGCTTTTGCACCACTCCCTCTCTTTTGCCTACTGAGAAACACACCCCCAAATTTCCCTACACTCTCTGCTCTCTCACCCTGCATCTCCTCTAAACCACCTCTTTCCTCGGCATTGCAGAAAACATAGCTCTTCATTTCATCCTCATTCATGCCTTAATTTTTCCTCATTTTCGTGCTTCTCAACACCTTGCCATGGCTTTATTTCCTCATCACAGTTCATCCTGCCCCTGTGATTTCCACTCTCTTGAATTTCCTCACACCACTTCACCATGGCTTTTTCCCCAGTCCTGTCTCTCCCTTGCAGGCAGGCAGCACACTCCAGCAGGCTTCCAGCCTCCTCTGAAATATCTCTAATCAGTTACCCCTTCACATACTTACAGGACCCTTTTCCCCTCACCACACCCTGTCCCCTATCTCTCGTTTTTCCCTCTGTGTTCCTGTTCTCGGCACATGTTTCCATCACCACGCAAGCCTCGCCTTTCATTCTCTGATACCTTCCTTGTAAATACATCCCCATATCTATTTCTTGACAGAATCGAAGGTGTCTCCTTTTGACGCCCCCCACAAGCATCATGTAGCTGATTATTTTTCATACCTTTCTCCAAATAGCTAATAGCTCACATTTTAACTCCTCCTCCAAACATCCTTTGTGCTTTCACCTTTCTCCCTCCACTCCCACTCCATACCCAACCTCCCCCTTGCAGACCCTGCCATCCCTGTATGTCCCTTTCATATCCTCACCCAGCCTCCAGCCTGTACCTTTTCCCCTCTCTCTCGAGTGTCACTTCCTCTTGTGAGCATCTAAACTTTCTGCCACCCACAAGGATCCTCTTTTTCCAGTTGATGTGCAGCAGTTTCCCTTTCAAGCTGACCACCTTTGCATGTCTCACCTGCCATTACTGCCCCAGCTCACAACAACGAACACTTAGCACTTTATTTCTGCTGCATAAAACCTTCCCTCCAGGTTTTATCTACCTTTATATGCACCACTTCATTTTTTGTTCCCTGAAGAGAAGAATAAAACTATCCCAACCCAGAGCAGAACAATACAAAAAAATTCCCCTCAAACCTATATGTTTTGCATACCTCAACATTATGTTCTACCTCAACACTGTTCTACACAAAGCACTACCCTCCTGGCTCTGCTGATACCTCCTCTTCTCCTCGTGTTTTGGCTCCACCACCTGCAATCAGGCCTGAATTTTGTCCCCCCACTGTGCTCACACACAGAGCCCCTGGTATTTACATGTGTATCTCAGACCAGTCTTTTTACTACCAGCAGCTGGGACCATGCTGAACTCTTCTATTCTCTGCTGCTTTTGTCTAGCAAGGCTTTTTTCTTCTTCTTCTTTTCTTTTCCTTTCTTTTCTTTTTTTTTTT
>VWZN01005461.1:179703-193933 GCA_013396955.1 Regulus satrapa | reverse complement strand
TATTTCTTTAAAGGACCCCTCTCCCCCCTCCCCTCCCCGCCCTCTTAGGACCCTATTAGAAACCGTCAAATTTCCCTTACCGTGGTAGAAGTAACCATGGCATCCGTGTGAATGTTTCCAGAAAAGTCGACATGAAGAGAAAGGTGGATGTAAATACGTTCATTCAAAGTCCCAAAGTTGGTCTGCTTGGGCTGTGCAGAGTTGCTCTATGGGAGAGGAGCCTTAAACTCTGAGTCCCGTGAACATAATCTGCTCGATTATAACAAACCAGCTCAGCCAGATGGCTCTGTGCTCCGTGGATTAACCCCTTTATTGCCACACTCTGCTTTCCCTACCTATCATTTATAACAACCTTGCCTGGCTGCGGAAATTCAAAGAATGAGGCATTTTTCTGAAAATGACAAAACCATCATAAAGGGAATTTTCCCCCTGTGCCCTCTAAAAAAAACCCCACCCTGTGCCTCTATTTTTTTTTTTTAAATCCAATTGACAATTTTATTCCTCTCCCTGGCAAAACCTCTTCGTATTATTAAGAACAGTATTAGCACCAGGGAACATTTTAGAGAATTCTTTTGTTAAATCACCACCATCCCTTCCAGACTGCGATTCACAGCAGACAAGTATTTTATTGCAGGAATGTCTCTGTGTTTGCACTCTAATGGTCCATCCACTCCCCCCTTCCCGCCCCCCTGTCCCCCACGCTCCCTCTGTCTCCCACATGCACACAAATGCACACACTTTGCTCACACTGCCAGCATGTGCTGCTCTTCCTACCCCTGTTCACAAGTCACTGTAGGACATGTCAAACAGGTGAAATAGAGGCACAGAGCTACAGCGCCATAAAGCCCTGCTCTCTCGCTCCGGCTTCTCTTTTAATTTTTTTTCCCCCTGATTATTTGTTGATCTTTGACAAATTTATTTCTTTGATCAGCATTTCTATCAAAGGAAGTTGCCCGCCATGACACAAAAATAAGTGCTGGGAGAAATACCCACTGTTAAGAGCAGACTTTAGGATGGATTTGTGTACAGTTCCTCCTGTTTTGACTCACAGATTCTTCCATTAAGGATGGCAAGTGCCAAAAACATGGAAAGTTCATCAGCAACCAGCAGCGACTGGTTCCCAAACTTTTTATTTAGAGAGATCACTCACAGAGATGGCTGATAAATTTAGCTGCATGCCTCTAAGTCTCCCTCTAAATTTACATGCTTAAGTCATCTTTCTTTTCTGTTTGATTTGAGCATAATTACCAAGTCATAACCATAAGAATGTGGTCATATAAGATACAAGGTGACGCTTTAAACCATAAGGGTCACCAGATTGTTTCCTTAAAGAGTACTTTTACTAGTTTTTTCCTTTTCCTGTTTAACCATGTATTTTTTTTCTCTTTCCCCTCCCTATGTAAAGATAATTACATAGGGAGCCCTCTCTTGCTTTCAAAGCTTTGTACCATCTCCTTTAAGACATTTTAATCTACTTGGAAAGTTGTCACAGTTTTATTGAAATATTTACCACCACAGATTGAAATATAGATGGTGTCCTTTGTTGCAGTTGTCCTTTCTCTGAATTTTCTCAAGCATAAAATGGTCCCATTTAGGGGATTCTGCAATTTAAATGGTCCTGTTGAGGGGATTCCACAATTTGTATCTGTCTCATAAGTCCTGCCTGAGTCGCTTGTTGTCCAGATGGAGAACAAAAATCATCTTCCACCACTGCCTCCTAAGAATTCTGTACTAAAACTTGCTGCTCTGACAATAAAAACAAACAAACAAAACAAAACAAACAAAAATGAACAAAAACCCCAAAACCCCAAAAACTAACCGACCAACCAACCAACCAAAATCACCCTAATCCTCCTCAAATTTAAATAATTCTCATTCCAATGGGTTTTGTTTCACCCTGTTCCTGAACGCTGTTTCCATCTGATTTAGAGTTTTTTCAGCTAAGATGAGGGAACTCAAATGAAATCCTGTGCATCCCCCACCCAGCCCAGGCACTGTAGTCAGATCTGAGAAATGCCTAAAATGTGACTCAGCTTTTAATCTCCTGAAGTAGACAAACAGTGCTAGGAATAGAAAACTTTCCTGTGGCTGGTGAACAAATGCTCCTTTGGAGGTAGGCAAAGGGTTAAAGGCTCTGAAGGCAGCCCAAGCCCGGGAACTTCACATTTGCAGCAAGGGAGGAAAAAAAAAAACAAAAAAACCAAAAAACAAAACAAAACAAAACAAAACAAAACAAAAAAACAAAACAAAACAAAAAAAAAAACAGCAAAAGATGAAGTCTAGAAGCAAAAATCCTGGGCAGAGAAGCTGCCTACCTCTGATGGGAGGCAAACCTCCCAGAGCTTGCACGGGTGGAGGGGTTTTGCCCTGTGTCTGGGTCTGTGGGCAATCAGACGCCTTGTAATTTGAGATGTGACACCTTAATCTCACCAAATATGTGTGCACTGCAAAAAGCATTGTAGACAGCCTGGTTTCACAGCCAGGGAAAATGGAGACGTGCTTGGTCCTTGCCGTTTTCCAACGTTTCCCCTACAGATGTTTCTGTTGTTGTGAAGCTGCTTCTTTCTAGGTATTTCTACGTCTTCAGCTGTTATTCTGGGGGTCAGGTGGTTTTATCCCCTCATGCTAGCCTTTAGCATAGGTGGGTTTATTTTACACCTTAAGCAGCTTTCTGAATTTTGAATGAAAAGCAATCCAACTCCCAAATGGTCACCTTATTTTATCTGTCACCCTTGGATCTGATGTTCTGACATGGGGGAAAAAAAAAAAAAAGGCAAAAAAAGAGCAAAATATTACTTTGAATGAATCCCTGTTCTGTCTTGGAGAATCTGAAACACTGCTCCAAGCATGCTGGAGAAAGTAATCTTTGAATCCTGGGGATTTTAATTGGGATAATTACAAGACATTGATCTGATTAATTAGGCACTTGACCAGACTTCAAAACATGTGGTATTTTATATACTTTGAAGACATGTATTTTTCTCTACATATTAACAGATACCGCTTTGATTTTGTTTGATGATAAAAATTGAATATTTATAGGGGAGAGATGCGTGAGAGTATGCAAATGCATGAACATTTTATTGGGTTTAATGCAAGCCTTGGGTCATTCTAAAATCAGGGAGCATGTTCTTTAATGGTTAGCTTTTGCAACAGCACCACTTTGTGGTTGAAATCCCAAACAGATCCCAAAAAGAGACTGTAGGGACACCACAGGTGCCTCAGCAAGTCTGAGCAGTTCCCATGGTGGCTGGTTTAAATATCCATTGACAAATGCACTTAGCTGAGATGGAAATGTGTTCCAGCCATATGGTGCTCTTTTTTAAAAATGGTGGATTTGAGGTAAAGGCAAGCAAGAAGTGGGAGCAGAAGATTAGCTCTCAGCATCTTGACCAACTGACATCTTCAGTACAGGAGGCTGTTCACTTTTCAAGTGCCAAAATCACTTTTGTTCAAATTTCCAGAATTTTATAAAGGGCCTGACAACATCTCTAGAATTTTTTTTACTCGAAATGTGCTACAAATATTCTTTTGGAAATAAAAAGGAATCCAACTATGGTTTTATTTGGTGGAAATGGTGGTGGGAAAGAATAGAAATTATGTATTTAAACATCATTTAAATAATGATTTAAGAATACCAGTGGTACCATTTCAGAGTTGAAGAAATTTCTGAAACCTCATTGGCATCCTCACTTGCACCCAGGCTAGGCAAACAAGAAGTATTAGAAAGAATTTCCAAGCATGATTCACAAAGAACTTCAGACTTGGTCTTGTTACATATTTCTTGGAAAGTTGTCTTCTGCAGCTTTTCTTCTTTCTTAAAAATAATTGGGACAGCTCATAACAATTAACATGGTAGTTCAAAGATGGCACAGTGTAAAATGTGTACCCAGAGCTGCAGGCATGCCAGGGGGGAAGACATCAATAATGTACATAAATAAGCAGGAATTCTGGTCACACCCTGAAAGCCATTATTCTTCAGAGCTTTTCCTAAAAGAAAGACATTTTACAGAGTCAGCTTTTATGCAGTTCACCTTCAAACAGATTTCCTTGGCAAAGAATTACCAAAATGAGATTAAGTTAGATTATACTATACTAGCATTAATTAAAATAACATTCGGAGGCATTAAAATGCACCTAGTAAGTATAACTACAATCACTTTCTTGTGTGAAAGATTTTACACACATACAACATAGGAGTATTCAGACCAAAATTTTAATTGTTTTACAAATATATTTAATTTCAAAGGAAATGTATTGATTTGTACTCCTATATCAAAATTAAGCCATCTAAAGTGATATAAAACAAGGGGATTTACACTCCCCACTATGTGGCTGTGTTTTGGCAAAAGAGTTATGGATGATTGCAAATCTCTCCAATGTACTAATGTGTTATATCACGTAATAGCTTAGCTCATATTTTGAATTTATGTAATATTTGTCTTTTTCTGATGGTACCCATCTTTTTTTTTTCCAGGAGACCAAGAGATGGTCTTTATTGCAGGAGTAATTCAGAAGCAAGATTAGTTGATGATGGGAAACAATTTGGGAAAGAAAATATATTCCTTGTAATTATAAGCATCCTTTGAATCCCTACTCATTTGTTCTAATGCCAAATTATCTGAAGGGAACTTGCATGGTTATCAGTAAGAAAAATGCTAGGGGAAAAAAAAAAAAAACCCTAAAAAAAACCCCCTAAAACCATATTAAGAAATTTGGTTCCATTACTTATGCTAGAACTGGGAAAAGGTGCCTGCAGCTTTTAATGATGGAGGACAAAGAGATTTGGAGTCACAGCACCATTCTTTTTGAGGAAGATAAATTCCACACTGGAGCATATAAGGAAATCCATAGAGTGCTTGGTAAGATGTCAGCTGGGATGCTGGGACTCACTTCTGACCGAGTCAGAGAAGACCTGGAAAACGACAGGAGCAATGATTAAATGTGTCATGTAGTTAAAAGGATGCTGAAAAACCCCAACAGAGTAAAGAAATCAGTCAGGATTCACTAGCCTGTAACTGACCCTGGCCAGGGCAAGGAAAGGTCCAGGTGGTCTCTCCCCCTCATCTCTCCCACGGCTACACGACTTACACCATCACAGAAAGCAAATACGTGCAGGAACATCTTGTACTCAGAACTCTGGCATAGCTTTTGAAGAAAATTTCCCAGTGAAAGCCTTAAGGAAATTTCCACTACATATTCATATGACTTGGTTTGGGACACTAAATATCTTTATCATGGGGAAATCTTCCCTCAGGGAGGTAAACCACAGTACTGGTTTTCCCTCCTGGACTGGTGCTTCTGTGTCATTCAGGTGCAGTGGAATTGTAATAGCTGGAGCATGTTGAAAGAGGATGAAGGAAAGGACAATAAATTAATATTTTTCAAAATGAAAATAAAAATAAACACAAGTCGAGCAGTTACAAACTGAAGGGGCTCAGAGCGTTGCCGGGCTGGCATCTGTTAGATCCAAGCAGATCAATGACTGAAATGAAAGGTTCAGTTCCACACCACACATACATGAAATGTGTCCTGACCTTTTGCTTATTCCTACTCCTACTCTCAAATACAGGTGCTCTTCTCAATGGTCACTACCAGAAAAAAATAGAAAATGGAGCAAAGCAAAGCAAAGAAAGGTTGAACAGTGAAACACTCTGTGACAAGAGAAGCTTATTCACTTGCAAGCAGCAACAAAATTTGGTGCATTGATGGGCAATGATTTTTCATGAACTAATTTAGATAATGTTCTTCTTTTTGTCTGCTAGAATACAGAAAGTCAGTTCAAAGCAGAGCTGACAAGGTGTATTTAATAGCAGAAATCAGCTTGTTGAAGCCAGTGGGACATTTCTCAGTGCTGGCTTGCATCCCCTGTAGTTAATATTTGTGTGTTATGTCCTTACAAGGCAATTTTATTTGAATTAAAGAAACTTTTATTCAAACTTTTATCTGATGGATGCTGATGCCCATTTGGCTGAGCTTCTACATTTTAATTCCCTAAAACCTTACTGTGAAATCACATCTGCTGGAGGAGGGGCAGGGCAGCAATTGTGGTATGGATCAACTTTCAGGCAGCCAAAAACTGAAAGTCCCATTTCAGCCAATGCAGATGTACAGGCAGGGGGGGTTGAAGCAACTCTGGGCCAAAGTGTTCTCTCTGTCCACCTTGGCCTATCGTTTTTGTTGTTGTTGTTTGTTTGTTTGTTTGTTTTTCCTGTAAATAAGGCATTTCTCAAACCTAGTATATGCATGTAACTAAGTACTCTTTGAGGGCCTATAGGTAAAACACTTAATGCACCTTTCTGTAGTATTAAGTTTAAGCTCACTGGGGTTGCCTGTGAGCTAATTAGGAAGTCCCTGGATTGATTTGGGACTGTTTCAATTCTGGTACCCTCAGCAGCTTCCAGGCAGACCTGGCAACTGGAACATCCCAGCCCCGTCGCCCCTGCAGGCAAGGGATGTTCTGATGCTCTGCATCCAGCACAAGACATGGATCACAGGATCAAGGATGCACAACAGAGTCAAAACCACTCATTAGGAGCTGTGTATACAGGCAATGGACTCCTTTGCAGCTCAGAGCCTTTTCTTAATCTCAGTTCAAAGAAAGAGATTACCTTTTTCTTTCATTGCCACACATATCTTCTTTAAAACCAAGTAAACAGGCAAATGTTTTTCACCCACATTCCATTCTTCCCCACTTTTATTTGGTTGAACAAATTCAGTCTGTTAGGAATCAAGCATGATAAGGAAAAAAACAAAGGCATGAAGGCTTTTAAAATTATAATTTCTTTTTAGTCTGAAGACTTTATGGCTTTTGACCCCATCTCTCATCATGGGAATAGTGAGCAAAAAAAGAGGCTGGATGGAAAAATCCAGCACGTTCTTTTGACTGAATCGCACTACTGACACTTGAGGCTGATTGTGCTCCAGGCTGTCCATGCCTAGAGCTAAGTTTAGGCTAAGTTCTTAGTTTGTAAGGAACTCTTTTCCTTCTGAGGAAGCTCGTGCCAAATTCTGTTCTGCTACATGCTCGTGGCAAATCTCTCTCTTCCCAAATATCATTGACGCTTAACCCACGCCTGTGGCTGTGTAAAAGGTTCCTACTCACATGCTTTGCTGTCTGTCCCGTGTCTCATTCCAGCTCTGCAGCTGAGCCATTCCTTTATCAAGGACCAGAATAGCAACTGAGGTTTCTGCCCTGCAAGGGAGGAAAATGAAGGAATCACGCGTTGAGCAGAGGACACAGGGAGTGTTTATTGCAGGAAGATGGGGATGGTCACACAGTCATCCCTTACTAGCACAGCCTAATCTGTGAGTCATACAAGCTTGGTCATACAAGTAACAATAGGAAAATTTATGGGGCTTTAGGACTGTTATGAAGTTATGGCATGTATGTTCTCTCCAGTGCACATGCTGGGTTTGATT
The DNA here is from genome assembly GCA_013396955.1 of Regulus satrapa. NCBI lineage: Eukaryota > Metazoa > Chordata > Aves > Passeriformes > Regulidae > Regulus > Regulus satrapa. Next base: position 186,511 of record VWZN01005461.1, on the reverse strand, counting down.
TTTATCTTTTCTTTAGCAGTTAATTTGACGCTTTTTCCCCTTGCTGAGAAGTTCCTGCTGGAAGCAATTCCCCGGTATAGCTTGTCTGAGTAGCCAGCAGTGTTTGTTAAACACAACCTCTGTCCCTGCAAACTCTACCTTTGATATAAAGCAAGACATCATTATGCTGTAGAATTGCTTGAAACGTGTGTAAGGAGTTGAATTTAAAGGTATTAAGGACAGTTTTTCTGGCACTATGTACAGTCTAAAGAAGCATCTTGATTTTCCCTTAATTATTGTGGTCTTTGCCTAAATATTCTGAAGTGAATAAGATGAAATTTTTATCCTGAGAATGAATAAAACTTATTTGCACTGCTACATCTTCTGAAAATAGAAATAGAGATTATGCTTACATCAAGGCACAGTCAGTGTTACAGTCAGACCTCTGTTGATGGAGACAGATATTTTGGCTCTCATCAACTCCAAATACAGCAAAACTCCAGGAATCCCTGATTTCTTTATGGAAGTATGACTATACTGAGCTAGGCCCAGATTGATGAATAAATAATCACTTGTTTAAATCTGTCTGTACCAAACTCCACATTCTCAGGGATGAGCTCACTGTCTTCATTGTACCTTGATATCTCTTCTGTATCTTCCCTCAATTTTTGAAAGTTTCCCTTTCTTTTAAGCACGACTTCTATATTTTTAAATACCTAAAAAAAAAAAAAAGAAAAAAAAAAGGCTGTTGCACTGTATCTAACAAGGTGATAGATCTGAGGGTCTTACTAAGTTACTAAAGTGAGAAAATATCACAGAATCTTAAAATTCCCAGCTAGAACCTACAAATTTCCTAGCATGCAATGCAGCTTCAAGTCTTCCCCCCACAGAGAGGCTTTTTGTCCTGTGATGTGATACCTATAGCAAGTGGGAATTGTTTCACTTGGGAAAAACTGACCATGCAGCATGCCTTACTTTGCACTGAGAGAAATGCCACATGTCAGTTCTGCTGCAGTCTCAAGTTCTTTAAGGCAATTTCCATGGTTTACCGTGTTTTTCCCAGGGATAGGATCCTGAATCAGCTCAATACAGTGAAGAACATGCAAAATTTCTGTGTGATTATCTTTGGGCTGCTTGTTAGATGCAGTAGATGTGTCCCTGCTCACAGAGAAATAGCTTGTGTTGTTGAAACACCGCACAGAGACACTGCTGTGGAGCTTGGATAGCCATCAATGCTTGGGTCAGTCTTGTGGATGGCTGTGTGGGATGCACTGAAAGGGCTCTTAAACACTGGAATGGGCTGCCTAGGGAGTTGGTGGAGTTCCCATTCCTGTCCAAGAAAAGCCTGGACATGGCACTCCACGTGCATTGGTTTAGTTGATGACGTGGCAATTGGTCATAGGTTGGACTGGATGATCTTGGAGGTCTTTCCCAATCTCAGTGATTCTGTGAGCCTGTGATTCTTTCTATAAGGCTGATCTATCCCTTCAGCTGCTGGGCAGGCCACTAGCACTGACCCATTTTCACAGAAAATCCCTTCTCCTTGTGCTCTGCACTCGTGGCTTTGCATGTGTAACACGAGGGCTCCCAACTAAAGGTTTAACACATCACCAACCCTTTTATAACAACAGTTCTGGGGTTTGTGGGGAAAAAAGGTGGAGTAGTAGCGTATAGGAAGTGGGAGGCTGACAAGAAGACAAAGAAGAGATGGAAGAGATGGTTGGAAAAGTAAATATGACTGAAAAGAACAAGAATAGCTGCAGTCAGAAGAATTCAGGGAAACAAAGATAATACTTCTTGCAATCCTAGGCTATAAAATCATGTCAACATGCAGAGGAAGGTGATAAGGCATGACTTTACCTCTTCTGCAATGGCCTGAGGCACAATCACTTTTGCAATTATTTACCCTGCCGCCTACTCGGGCCAGTTGTTAAAAGCTATAATTCAAGAGTCGTCCTTTCTACTCAAAAATGCGCTCAGAGTCCAGCTCTGACATGAAAACTTAGTTTTCTACCAGTGCTCCCAGATTATAATGAACATTTGAGGCTGGTACTGGATATTTCCAAATCTCAAATGAGATGTTTGCTTTGCTGTCTTTTCAACAAAAAAACGAAACTCAAAAAAACCCAAAATAAACCAAACTGAACAAACAGGAACAAAAAAAGCAAAACAAAACAAACAAACAAAAATACCACAAAAAAGAAAACACAACAGTTTTGTTTCTGTGAAACAAAGATGCAAACAAAAATATTTCAGTAATATTTTACATGAGGAAAATTTTCTACTACTGAAATTTCCACTTAAAAGATTATTTTGGTTTTGCAACTTCTGTACTCCAAAGGATTCAGCTTTTAAAGTCCACTTAAAACCTTAGAAGTTATCACTTAGATTAATCTGGATCAGATATAGAACAGTGTTCAGTTACTATTTTAAGCTAAAAGATGAGAAACCTTAAATGAAAACACCATGCCACTACAATACTTGCCTTATATTTATGTATTTATTGTGAAAAGCTTTGTTTAACACATTTCTCCTCAGTATGAAAATGATAACACCCTTTCATGATTCTGTTCTGGTTTGGTGCTGTGGAAATGATGCAGGCAATGCGATCCTGAATGTTTTTTAATAACTTCTCCTGAAGAAGACCTGCACGATTGGGAACTCCATAGCAAAGATTCAAGCAGAAAGTCCAATTTACAACTTTGCAAACATGGATTAAGCTCCTGGAGCTCCTCCATTCTGGATGGATATGACTGAGACAACACAAGCAGAAAACCTTGAGAGAGCACAGTTCATCAACTGAAGGGATCCACAGATGATCCTTGTTGTTTTGCTGTGAAGAGCCAAAATAATTTTTTTTTCCTTTATTTTTTTAAAATCTTTTTCCTACTCCCCTGTGTCTGCCAATGTCATACACAGGGCAGGCAAAGACTAACATTTGGTATCAGAGGTTAACATAACAAGAGTGGAAAAGCACACTTCAGCTCCCAGGGAAGTGGATAAATACTCTGTTCCCTCGCTGGTGGCTTCCTGCTCTGCTGGGAAATATCCCTGCTTTCACTCTGGGTTAGTGGAGAAAAGACATGGAGCAAAAAGGCCTTTTTCTTCCACTTTTCTTCCACTATTATTAAAGTCTGTCTTTGTGACTATGGAGGAGGTTTTACTGATCTATTAAAGGCTCTGTGAACAGCAGAGAGGTAAAATGATCCCTTTAACAAATTTTAGGCAGTCCAGAAACTCTCCTTGTGCTCCAAAGTTAAAACCTTCTGAGAATAAAATTGCTTTACACCCAGCTAAAAAACCAAATCAATAAAACTGGTGAACTCAGTGTAACTTCTTGCTCATGTTATATCTTCCTCTTCATTGCTAGGGTGATATAGAAGGGACTGCAGCATAAATTGGATCCTTGCCTTGCCCTACTTGTCTGAATTTCAATGAAAATCACTACATTACTACATTTCTTTCCAGGAAGGTAAAAAAGAGTTTTCTCCAAGCTTTTTGATTGTTCACTGGAGGAAGAACAAATAAAGAAAGAAAGAATATTTTTTAAAACCCTAAAGAAATAGATAAATAGTAATATATTCATTATGTTAAAACATAAAATCTATTTAAATCATAATTGTCTCTTCTGAGTTGGTTTTACATTAATCAGGCTCTCTCTTCCTTTTATCTACAATATTCCTGGGAGTTGTGGTTCAGGTTATCTCACAATATAAGCTTCCTATGCAGGCCAAACCCATTGCAATGATCATATTTAACCCCAAGATCAACAAAAATATTGGTAACAGACATCAGAGGGATAAACTGTCCCTCAGTTCAGTTCTCAACAGTCTTAAAAGCATAATAAATGCTGATTTTCTGCCTCTACTTTCTCATTATATGAATGAGAAATGGGGAGGAGTGTTTTGTAAAGCCAATTTTGCTAGTATCAACTTCATAAAGTCGAATACTCTCTTAAAATGTTACAAATAGTTACTTCTGATCCATTTCTCTATAGACATTTATTTGTGTGATATTTTAGCAGTAGTTCCAACGTTTGGGGAATTTTATACTTAGAACGTTTTGCAATTTCTGAATAGTATTAATAAATTTATTATTTTAATCTTACTATTTGCCTTTTTTTGTCCTCTTTTAAAATTGTATGTTTTATTTTCCCTTAGCTCACAGATCTTTGCATTCCATTCCTTGAAGCTTTTGCCTTTATCTTTCTAGAGGTATTTCCCCCCTCCATCTAATTAAAACAAAATTACAAAACCTCACGAGAGAGTGCTTGGAGGCATTAGAAGATGTTTTAGGAAGGTGCTAAACTGTGTTAGATCAATAGCAGCTGTTTCTTTTACTTCAGTGCAGCTACAAGAATTTATGGCATTAAAATTTACACCTTTTTGCTTGTGTTCCCTGAATAAACAACTGGCTAAGCTTTTCCCTCCCTAAATAAAATGGAAAAATTTTACAAAGAAATATTTTCTTTATGGGAATTGAAGAAGCTGAGGATTCAATTAAAAGTGTACTGATTTATTGCAGGTGAGGGTCTTTGCTTTTCAAGTGTGCTGGCCCCTGAACTCCTTTTCGTTGCTACTCCAATGATTTTTGTCCTCTTTTCATGCTGAGCAGGAGAGCTTAAAAAAATTGCCTGTCAATTTTCTAAGATTTATTTCTATTTCTATCACACCTTTCAGTGATGAAGAACGAACAGCTGTTTGGCCCTCAACAAATATTTATGTCTTTTAAAACATTGATTTTTAGAGGGTACTTATAGGCAGCTTATACATGTATACATCTCACTTGATATTAAAGCAAATATATATCTGTATATGTATATAACATATGAACAGTATTATTAAAGGTAACTTGCTTAAATCCAACTATTTCTTCTGTCTATAATATTTATATTCTTGACTCTTCCCTCCACATTACCCATGCCTCAAGTTCAGAGATCAATGTAGGTAAGGAAATGCAAACATTCCGATTTTAAAAGTGAAGACACAGTTAAACAGTCTGCAGCACATTATTCCATGGTAAGGCTAAATTAGAAGCTGAGAGGAGCTGGGAAGTGTCCTGGGATGGATGAAGGAAGGAGATAACATTGAGTGGTTGGTCTCTGCTGCCGCTGGGGATGGTGCCAAAGCTCTAAAAACATTCCCGGCGGATCCCTGCAGCACCTCCGAATTTCACCCAGCATGGGAGACAAGCGTGATCCGAGTGAATTAGAGAGGAACAAACCAGCCCTGGCTGGCTGGGAGCTGGCAGCAGTCCCATCCATTGACTGCTGCCTCTGCTCAGCCGTGGCTCCGCGAGCAGGTTTGACTCGGAGCGTTGCGCTGTTGTTGTTGGCACGGGGATGGAGCGGGAGTGTAATCACCACTCTGGCTTTCCAGCCCCGGATCAGCTTTCCATAAACAAACCATGGGCCCAGTCCTCCGTGGGGGTCACTCCAGTCCTCCGTGAGGGTCACTGCAGTCAGCTGCTGCTCTGGCTGTGGAAAGGTTCCTCGCCCCATAAAACTGGGAGTTTGCAGTAGTGAAATCATAACCAAACACTTCAGATTTAAGAGAACAGCTCAGCGTCCTGCAGGATCAGCTCACTCAGGAGCCAAAGTCAATCAAAGATGAAAACCCAGGTTACTTCCAAAGGAGTTTCTGGATTTTCACCAGCATAGCCAAGAGCAGAGCTCAATCCCTTTTAGAGAGACTCTTCAAGATGTCTGTGAGTGTCTAAGGTTAAAGACAAACAAACAAACCGTGGGAAATAGGCTCAGAGGTTCTCTGTGGAAGCTCCAAACAACCTGGTCTTCTCACTTGCTGAAGAAAGGTCAAATTTGGCCCAGCTCCTCATCTGTGTGGCCATAATCCTGAGACTGTGCCATTCTGGCAGGACAAGTAGAAACAACCTCAAACTGCACTGGAGGAGGTTCAGGTCTGACACTAGGGGGAATTTATTCCTAGGAAGGGTTGACAAACATTGGAAGGAAGGTGGTAGAGTCCCCATCCTTGGAGGTGTCCAAAGAATGTCTGGACATGGCACTCAATGCTGTGGTCTGGTTGCCACTGTGGGGATCAGTCACAGGTTGGACTCAGTGACCTTGGAATTCTTTTCCAGCCTCACTGATCCAGTAATTCTGTGTTTGAGGGTGAGTCCCCAACAATTTATTCCTTTAGGAAAAAGAAAAAGCCAAGTTATCTTTTAGGGAAGGTTTTTTTCTCTGGAACCAAAGAGTCTTAACACAGGCATTTTCAGATTTGATTCCTTGATCACAAATTATGCACAAAGAAAATTTGACAAAAGGCACTCCGGAGTCAGTCATAGTCAAGATGATGTGCAGATATGGATCTCCAAAGCTTGATCTGTGTTATTTTGCCTACTTTCTCCCAGCTAAAAAGTCAGTTCTTAATCCCTTTCCTTTTCTAAAAAAAACAGTAAATAAGCAACATTTTTGCTGTAAATACATTAACTATTAATATTAATAAATGCAAGTATTAATTATCACTAAACGCACATATTCGTAAATGTAAATATAAAGGGATTAATGGTGCATTTATATTACTACATATATTTTAAATAATCACATTTATTACATAAAATACATTTAAATAATATTTATGCATTCATGCATTCTTTCTTATATATATATATATATATATATTCTTTCTCAGCCTACTCTGTCTATCTTTCTGTGTTTTAACAACTGCAGAAACCTATTTGTGTTCATTTACCCTATATCCACAGTCCCTAAACACTGGATCCTATCTCAGTCTCAAAACACTCTGTTTAAATTCCTAACACTATCCTGATTTACTGCAGCAGAGGTTCTCCCTTACTTTATCCCTTA
>VWZN01005461.1:123130-179677 GCA_013396955.1 Regulus satrapa | reverse complement strand
ATTTTTAAAAACCCCTCAAAAAACCCCCCCACAAAAAAAAAAAAAAAAAAAAAAAAAAAAAAACATGGAGAAAAGTTGGTATTTCCATGCTAATTGTTAAGAAAAAGGATGGACTGAATAGTACAAGAAAAACAGAAAAATTCAAAGCAAGTTTCTGGATTTCAGATATCCAGGGGAGCTCAGGATACTTAATCCTTTACCTCTCCAAACTTTTTTGAAACAAAAGCAAAATACCCAAACCAGTAAGAGCAAGACATATCAAATGTGATTTCGAATGATGCTAAAATGATGACTAAGTATGGGGTAAATGATCACAATGTCACCATGGCGCATCTCACCTTTTAGGCCTCAGACCATGGGAAAATGGGTTATTGAACTTATTTTTTTCCAAATTGGGGTTCTTAGTCTTGTTTTCCCAGAAGACTTCTACCTGTCTGATAGTTTCACACCAGTGTGACGTTTCCATGTATTTCCCACTGCTCTTGAATTATGATACCCTGTATTTTTTTTGTCTAAATCTGTGATTTACTATCCCAGCCTGTCTTAAAAAGGAAGCCAGCTAATTAAAAAAGTTGATAAGATTTTCTTCTCCTCTGTAATAACTGATCATGTCAAAGAAAAGTATTAAAAATTCTTCTCCTTCAAATGTAAACTGGTTAAAGTTCCTGTTTTTACAAGCCTATTGTTTTTAGCAATTGTCTTTTAATCCTTAGGCTGGCTTCACACCCTCCCCCCCCATACTTTAGAAAGTTATGTAAATTAATTTTGAATTAAGACATTCTTAAACTCGTCTTCCTGCTGTAACAGACACACAGCTCGTCAGGAAAACTGAAAACAGGGAAATCAGCAGAGCCAATAATGACAATGGAAGGGCAATTCCCATTCCCCTTTTTATAGAAAAAGTCTTTAATCTCCTTATTCTGTACTTGTAGGGGAGGTTTCTTTTGTGTCTTCTTTCATTTAATACTCAAACACAAACAGACAAACCCTTGGCTCCGATATTTTGAGAAAGAATTGAAAACATTTGAGGTCCAAAGAAGTCAAGATGGAGATTAATGCCTTGGTGTTCTTAAAATCTCATACAAAGCAAAATAAATTTCTTGATGTCCTACTCCAGAATCATCAGTATTTGTGATCTTGGCCTCATAAAAATTTAGGATTAATCTGAAAATATATCTGATTATATTCTTCTAAGGGCTTCCATTTCCATCAGTATTAAAATGGGCTGTACTTTCATTTCCATTAAACTACAAGTGCACGATGGTTGACTGGATTTCTAAATGTGTTACTGCACAAGTCCGGGGATGTTCTTGAGGACAGAGATATCCTGTTTCAGAAAGTCTATCTGAAATATGTTTTACCCAAACAAAACTTTTGCTTTCTATCCTTTGGACTTAAATTTGGACCTTTTTTTTTGAATTTTTGGTCACCTCTGCAGGGCTGGGTCCTTGGACACCTACAAATTCTAAGCTTGGAGTGACAAGCACATTGAGCAGCATACAGGTGAGGAAAGAAATGTGACATTAAAATTCCCTACACAGGAATTGCTCTCTGTTGTTCAACAGCCAGCCATGAGAATGTTTCATTTCACATTAAATGTGTTAAGGGATGGATGGATGGGGGTGAGGGGAGAACACTCCATGGCATTTTTTTTCCATGGGGCTGGGAAATGGGATACAGGAATGAAGGTTAAAGCTGAGACTCCCGAGCTGGGGAAGGAGCTGAGGGCCAGCCCAGGGATGACACGCTTAATGTGAGGCATTCTTCTCGGTGGGAAGACTTTGGCACACATTCCAGAGAGGCTCGAGCTGGCATTGGGACTTGGAAATATCACAGCCCCTCGCACTTTGAGAGGGTACTTAAATCGACACACTGGCTCCCTTCCAGGAATATTACAGCATATTAGTAGAAAGGCAAGGATTTCCTTTCTAAGAAGTCATTGTAATTTTTTGTAATTCAAGACCTAGCCAAAAATGGGCACAAAGTTGCAGTGTATAGCTGCAGCCCTTTATGACTCAGTTTTTCATGCTATATCCAAACAGAGGGACAGGCTGCTGTCAGAACACGCTGGACTTTTTATCCAAGTCTCCCTATTTCTCTTGTCATAACATCCTGGACTCAAGGAGATGCTTGAAAGCCATGGCCAGCTGAGCCTCTCATCCTGTTGCTGGCACCTCCTCATCCCCGTTCCCCTCCACCCAGGAGTCAGGGAAAGTCTGCAGGTGTCCATCCACCTTCTTCCCTGACACCCTTGCCACTCCTAACACCAACTCCTACTGCTGGTTTCTGCCAACACGGGAGGTGAACTCGGGCAGTCCATAAATGCATGCTTCAGTGATTTCCTCTGCTTCATAATTAGACTCCCATTCATTACATAAATCAAACACATGTGCTGTCTGCTGGCTCAGGAGTGGCAAAATAGGTACATGGAAAACTTGCACCTCTCTGTCCCCTGCCAGGCTGCAGGGTCCCAGCAAAGAGGAGGCATCCAGGATTTGCTCTGAGGGGAGCTGCTCCAAAAATTCAGTATAAGATACCAAACTTGGAGACACATCACTGGTGGGAATGCTTTCACATGGAAAACTGTTCCAAGAACTGTTGGTGGTCTAGGTAGTCACTGTGCAAAAGATCCAGTTATCACCATCTAGCTGCAGGAATTACCTTTCCAAATGGGAGAAGGGACAGTTTTTGCCCTCTTCCACAAAGCCTATTTGCTGAAGAAATGCCATGACACCAGAGAGAGAAAGGAGCAGAGTGTTCTTGTACACACACTGCCATCTAAATGAATATTTATTTACAGAAAGGTTTAAACAGTGGCAGGAATATTATCAATACTTGCTATTTCTGAGCAGATCTGTGGGAAGCTGACGCTTTACATAGATTCCCCTCATATTTGAATAGCATCCCTAGTCATTTGAAGAGTGTCCAATAATTTCTTGGGCCAAGAAGCAGTTCAGTCACTATAAACTGAAAAAATGTCACCGCACCAGTTTCATGGGACTCCGTAGACCCCGATGCAAATCCTGCACAGCTGCCAGTGGGGGTGGGTTTTGAATATTCTTGCTTTACTAACCTGGTGACACCATGACAATGCTGTTTCTAAATACCTCCAAATGATCCCTGATAGAGGAATGGCTCACAGGATTAAGAATAATCAGAGAATTATGACAACAGAAAACCCCTGCCAAACCCCTTGAGGCACTGTACAGTCTAGTTAGAAACAAACTAAAAGACAGTTAAAACCACTTCATAACAAGCTCTTAAATCAAGCTGATAAAAGCAATTAAGTAAACAGCAGGAAGGGAGAAGAGTGATTAAACTGAAGAAAAACATTGGCACAGGAACACATGGGTATAACCTAGACAGAAATACATCTAGACTGGAAATTTGTTAAGCATTCTGAAGTCTTCAAGGACAGAGATTCTTGCAACAGCTGTTCAGCAGGAGTAAAGAGGAAGTGAGACAATGATCCAAGCAGATTTTAAGGTAGAGTTCTATGGACCTTTTTACTGGGATTGTAAGATGTTTCCTGAGACTGCAGTAGTTAGGTCTTGGTCACCCTGTGAAATCCCATTCTCTCTCCCGTGGTTCTAAAGAAAGTTAGGAAAATAAAAATAAAAAGAGAAAAAAGCCAGATTAAAAACTGCTCCAGAGGACAGGACGGAGAGCATAAATGTGTATAAATATCCAAAGGGAGAAAGACTCTGCTCCGGGCCCAGCAATGGCATCAGAGGAATGGGCAGGGACTGAGCCCAGGAAGTTCCACCTGGACCTGAGGCAGAACTTCTTCCCTGGGCAGCGCCCGGGCACTGAACAGATTGCCCAGAGAGGGTGTGGAGTCTCCTCAGCGGGGACATTCCAGAACCATCTGGACACATTCCTGTGCTGTGTGCTTAGGGATGGCCCTGCTGGAGCAGGGAGGTGGGACCAGCTGATCCAATCTCCTCCACTCTGTGGTTCCTGTAAGATGGGGCAGTTTTTCCAGCCAGGCATAAATGCTCCTGGAAGAATTGCTTGGAAAAGTGACCCAGTTCTGTCTCTGAACCCACTGTTGCCACTGTGTTATGTCCCAGCTTTTTGGCAGATCTCCATCTCCCTGAAGGTTAAGCCCTCTTGAATTCCATCCTTGGGAAGCTCAGAGGGGCAACCCTGCCCATCAGGCATCATCTTCCTCTTTACTCAACTCTAATGCTGCAAATCCACCTATTTTGATTTAATGTCTGCTCTGTACATCTCACTTCACTCCTACATCACTCTGCAGAGCTCTTCTCTTCAGCTCCTTCATGTGAGACATTTTCTCTCTGTTGAAGGTCTCCTGTAAAAGACTCATTTATTGATATTGCTTAGTCTGCTAATTGCCCAGGAGGATCATCCATCTTCTCCTGCTGGGGTGTTCAATTAGCTTGAATATTAAGGATACATTTTCCCCACAGACCCCCATCCTCCTTTTTTCCTTTTGTACCCTCCCCTTCTCCTCCCCTGTGCCCTGTGTCATCTTTCAGGAAGCAATATATTGTGCCCTCCATTTACATCTCTGGCTTCAGGCCCATTTGGAAACTGAAATCCCCATTAGAAACAGAGGTACAAATGATTAAACAAACCTTAAAACGGGACCAGGGTGTAGAAAAGTAATTAAATACTCCATAAGTGCTGTAAAGCTGTAATGAAACTGCCATCCCATCCACTTAGCTGCTCATGGAAGGTGCTGCCCAGGGAAGAGTTCCTCATGTGAGTTCAATCCTGGCATTTGGCCACGGGCAGGAATTCCCACTGGCTTGTTTGTCTGAAGCTGGAGGAACTCTCTGGCCACTGTCACTGTGAGCACGTGTGGGGATCAGATCTCTTTATTAACCTGATTTCCTGCCACAAAACAGCCAAAGTTCTTCTGGAGCTGTAAAGATTCCCTTATCCACAGGAAGCCTGTTGAGGGGGAAGCTGCATTGTGTTTCTCTATACAAATAGCCTTTGCCTGCCCCCAAACAATAAAATCACTGATTGACATTCTAAGCAAAAGGAAGAGACCTCGATAAAATATTCTGGAGATTTAGGCCTAATTTTCCTTTTCTGCTTTTATTTTTGTGGAGCATGTTGTTGTCTGAATTATTGGACTCCATCTTGGACTACATGCATTTCAGGGATCAAGTGATTTTTGAAAATATTGGGCAGTTAATTGGTCTTAAGGCCTACACTTCACAGCAGCATCAAATCCTTGTTTGCTCTGGCAGTTTTAATCCTTTCCTATTGCTGCTGATGGAGATCAGGGAGCAGGTTATGACTGAAAACCCCAAACCTGCTCTCAGCCTGCTCCAGCAGCACCAGAACTGTGCAACTCTGACTGCATCAGGGCTAAACTTGAATCTACAAAAACTGAAAAGAGAAAAAGGTATTGAAATCATATCTTTTATACTCAAAGGAGGACAAAATTGATTTTTTATATAATTTCTGGTGCTTTGCTGTACTTCTTATTTTCCTTCCTAATATTATATGCTTAAATTAAATTTAACACTTTAACTAATTTCTATTTAAGCCAGAGTAAAATTTCCTGCTTCTTTTAGTCTTTTTTGTCTCCCCAAATGACAGAGGCAGAGTGCAAGTGGAAAAAAGTAAAACAGACAGAATAAAAAGGGAAAAGTATCAGAAAGTCAGTTATTAAAGTGTTTTTGGTTTTTTTTTCCAATATTCATAAAGAAAATAACAGGATCTACTTCCTAATTAAATGACACTTAATTTCAAGTTTGTTTGTAAGGAAATTACACCAATAATTGGGAAACATTTATCCAAAGTGAATCACTGGAAGACCTTGGATATCTCTGGATAGCACAGCCAAAGTATCCTTGTGTGAGTAAAGATAAATCACTGCATAAGTGCTCACAAGGATTTGTATCTTTGCAAGTGTGAAAAGGACGCATGAAGTCAGTGAGGTTTGACGTATTTTGTTTTCAGGTGATTTTCACAAACAAAAGGAATAAATGTTAATGGAGGTGACATTCCCTGAATAACTAACAGAACCTGGGAAATAGTTTCTAACACTAATTATAGTCAACGAAATTCTTAAAAAAAAAAAAAAATTATTTTCATATATTGGTGTATTTTTAATTTCTTGTGACTTCCAATTGCATTTTAAGGGTCTTAAATGGGACTCAGTTTGGCTTGAAAACAGAAGTGGTTTTTTATGTAAGTCTCTTCTGTTGCCTTATTTCGTGTTCCTAACTCATTTGGCCAGCTCTAATTCACCCTGACTTCAGAGTTCATCTGGGCAATGGCTGCTAAGCCATGTCACATCACCTAGAATGTGACATGCAACCAAATTCTTCCCATGCCTGTCCCCTCCCACAGACATCTTTTTTCTTTCTGACATAGCTACAAGATGCTGCTTTCACGTCAGCAAAGATTCCCTGTGCTAAAATGGGGTTTGTTCAGAAGGATTTTTACAGTACCATCAGCATCAAATTGCCTGAGCCATCCCCCGCATCTTTCTTTCGTTTGTTTTTATTTTTAAAGGCTTCTTAATTTTCCTTCCAGTTTTGCACATGTGTTTTGTGTCTGCAGCTTTTTAGAACAGCATTTTTGCAGGCACAAAATGAACCTCCTGATCATCATGAACCTCTCCACATTTTTCTGGAGACTGAGTTCTAGTTTTATCTATCTAACCTCCGGTTAGTGTTTCATCCCCAGAAGATTTCTTATTTTTAATTGTGTACAATAGTATTAAAAATACCAAATTCCTTACTTTTACATCTATCTTGGGTTTTTTATAAGAAATTGATGCTGAACATCAGCCACATCCCCTATCAAAAGGTGTTTTGATGGTTTTTAATGGTTTGACATAACAATGGCTTTTCTTTTGCTACCTGTCTGAAATAAAACCCATAAAATGGTGTGCTGAATTTCTGGCATATCACTGATAATAGTAACTTTATCTACTAAGGGAGCAATTTCCTGAATCACAACTTTACCTTGCAATAAAAATATGTTTGTGTTCCTTCTATTGCAGGATGATTTAACCTGCTCTAAAAATCCTCTGATTACAGACATATAATCAGACAAGAGAATTTTACCTGATAAAATATTTTTGTACAAGTTTTCATGTTGCTTTTGAGAGATTAAATTAAATCTATAAAAGGATAGATGTTACACCTAAAAAAATAAAATACACTCTTTCTAAAACTACACAATCAGTCTTCAAGCATTACTTAAGCTTAGAAGCTGGATTTTGGTTAGCAGATACTAAACTATTGATATTAATTAAACTAATTCATATTTTGCCAGGGAAGACCAAAGATCTGTCTGGTGCAGTATACAGGGAAACAATTATGAACGTAGATCTGTACAGTAATCTGTATTCTGAATTATTTTACAATCATAAATGAAAGCTTCCACATCTGGAGCTTGTACCTGTTTGATGGTGCTTAATAGCTGCCTGGTGTCCAGGAATTTCTCTTGCAGCTTTTAAAGTGTTTTTATATATGTAGTGTACATTATCTTCTGGGATAATGGAATGAAAAATAATTTCCTATTTTTCATTTGAAGGCTGGCTCTGATATTCCTGAGTTCATATTCTGCAGGAAATAATGAACGATCATTCCTCAGCCACTTCAATCACATAATTTGCTACTTTACAGGCCCCCATCATAGCTCTCTTCTGACATCCAAGCTGATGAGTTGTAGTAAATTCAGTCTTACCACACGTAAGAAGACTTTTCTTTTCCTGACCACCCTTGCCAGCCTTTTCCAGACCTTTTCCAGTCCTTGTGGAGCTCCTCCTCAGGAGTCTATCAGATGTATGTATATATAGTGGCATAAATAAAGATTTCTCCTTCCTTCTCAATGCTCTCTGATGTTGTCTAAACTCAGTGTTACCCTGGAATCTCACCTGGAGTGGGGAACACCAGTCACACCAGACACCTCGTGAGGCTCACCAAGACAAAGCTGGTGCTGCACTTGGGCAGGGAGGAGAGAGTCCAGAAGAGGTCACAAAGTTGGTGAGGACTGAGAAATTTGGGGCTGCCCCCATTTTTCATGATCATGAAATGGTTATTTTTACCCATGTGGAACTAAGAGCAAAGAAAAAGATGAAATGGAAATCAATGCATCAGAGATTTGTATTCTCCTTCCCTGGTATTCAGTGGCATGGCAGGAAGATAAGGAAAAAGAAAATTACAGAGGCCTGACATTTGCTTGAGCTGATCCTGCCACGTGGCTCTTGCACACTGAGAGACTTTGTGTGGAGGAACAACATGATCCAAGTTTCCAGAAGTGCTAAGAAATAAGCACCAAAAAGCAGTGTGATTTTCACCCACAGAATCATTGCCTTTGTGCAGATCAGGAGGCTGCAGGGAGGAGAAGGATGGTTTCTTGTTTCGTTCTTTTGCCTGTGGCAAAACATTCCTCCATTAATTCATTGCTGTTTATAAAGTGGTTTGACTTCCTTGGATGAAAGGAATGACATAAGTGCTTGGTATTAGATTATTTTTTATATTTTTTTATTCCTTACTATTTTGCAGGTCAAGGACCTATTACAGGCCTCATAAAGTTTAGCACTTCAGCCTTTGTACTTTGAATTTAAAAAAAAAAGAAAAATTAGAAAAGAAAAAGCAGCTCAATCTCTGTAAGATTACAGAGCTGTCTATTATGTATTCCTTAGAGAATTTGCCTTTAAAGGAAAAAATAGAAACAGAAACCAAAGTGATCTCTCAATGGGGAAAATACAGAATATTTTTAAAGAAAGAGGTCACTACTTGTCAGATTTTTCACTGCCCTAAATTGATGCAATACCACTGATTTTGTTTGGGTAGTGTATGGTTAACATTTTCATGTCCAAACTCTAAGTTAATAAAACTTTCCAAGGTACTCCCAATAAACCTTTATTTGGGGGCTTGAAGGCTATTGTGTATGTAACACAGACAGGCACTCAGAACCTGGTGATGTGCAGGAATAAAGTTATGGGAACACATTAAAAAAGTCCAGGCCAGCATCTTGGTTCTTGTAAATGAACTTTGCTGTTTGGAAGTCAGTGAGGTTATGCTGACTTAGGTCAAGTGAGTTTATAGAGCTGCCAATGTTAAAAACTTAATTTATGCACCAAATTGATACTGAAATGAAAAATTAAAGATCCAGAGAAATGATTAAAGGATGTCATGGCTTCAGACTTCATGTGCATCATTGTCATCTTCAACTAGAAATATTGTTGTCATCCCATTATCCTTTTTTATCTGAGGAAAGCAATTTCTCCCTGTCAGAGATGCTCCAGACCCTAAACCATCTCTGCTGGACCCCCTGGAATATATTCATTTTGTTGCTGACTGGAATTTTTTGCATCCAACTAGAGAAACTAATTTCCTCTTCAGGCAGAATGAGCTTTCATTTTTGGACATCAGTGGCATATTTTTCCTTTGGCTTCTGAATCAAAATCCAGCCTCTGAACTTTGGAGAAGAGTCATTTGTATAAGACACGCGATGCAGCCCACAGCACTGTTAATCCTATTTGTTTGGAAGTGCCTAAACTTATTTTGCATCCTGCAGGGAAAACTGCAGTAAACCTTGTCTGAGGAAGCTGCAAGGGAATGCTATTCTTAGAAACCTTTTTTCCAATGAAAACTTTCTAGGTAATGTGGGTAGCTCTTCTGAATTGCCAAAATCAAGTACAGACCAAACTGCGCTCACAAAAAACCAGCGTGGGCTGCCCTCTCCCCTGCTTTTATTTTTAATTGACCAAAGAAAGGAAACATTTACTCCAAACTTTAAAAAAGCAACTCCTATATCACTGTGCCTAGGTAACAAGGCAAAGCTTGCAAGTTGCTTTAAACAGTCCCAAATTCGGAAGAGCTTTGATGAGACTAAATTTTCATTTTAAACGTTTGGTATTTGGTAAATATGTATAAGTGCAAAGTTTAATTCACTGAATAAACACTCAGTCCCCCAAATTTGGTGTGTGGCTCCTACATCCTGATACCCAAGGAGGGCCTACTGAGACCTTTCCTACATCTTCCAGTGAGCTGAATGGAAATGCCTCTTGGCTATGTCTCCAAGCCAAATTCTCAGTCTTAATGACATTTCTTGCTGTGACCATACATCGTTCTTAAACAGTCCAAATTTTATAATCGCTAGGCAAGTTTGGGTTTTTTCCTAGTTTGGTTACAAATACAGAACAACCCTCTGAGATGCATAGGTGGTCTCAGTTCCATATTTCCAATGTTCTTATGGTTATAAGAGTAAAAATTTGCCAGGCTATGTACAGTATTGTACATAGGCCAAAGGTTTTTTTCACACAATGAATGGGTTATGCTTAAACTGCACATAGAGGTTTTCCAAGGAGAGTTAATCCTAAACAGGTTTTCCCTAGGAAGAAGTGAAAACATGAAAACAAGAGTTTGTGGCAAAAGAGTTTTAATCTTCCAGTGCAGTCAGGACCTCTCTGTTGTTCAGTAAGTCAGCAGTAAATACAGAATAATGCTTTATAATGCCTGTGGTGAGTCACTACACACATAGGCCTGATCCACCATTTTCACATGATCCCACACGTTTTCCCAGTGTTTTAAATCAAGTGTAGTTGAAGTTAATCCAATGCCTTTCCTAGCCTATAGAGGATGATCAAAGCTGAAACTTCCAGAGGTTAAAGAACCCATCCCATCCTACAGGCTTGTTAGAATTCTTTAATTCTTTAATCTCATAGGGTAAAGTTATGGTTTCATGGTTATATTTACAAGGAAAAAAAATCTAGGCATGCTATATTCAGATTATGAATAGAAATCTTAGACAAGAAAAAAGATGAAAAAACACCCATTGCTCAGAGCCAGTGGGAATGTTTGAATATTTGAATATTTGAATATTTGAATATTTGAATATTTGAATATTTGAATGTTTGTATGAGAAGAGCTATTAATTTTTCTGGCAGGCCCCATGATGTTATGAAGAAACATCTCACAACCTGTGTTTGGAGAGATTTTACAGTCAGATGTCTGCTGATTTTATGGGACTTTTTCAATGTATTTTGTGCCTTATTCTCAATTAGACTAATTCAGTTTCTTGTAGCTATGACTCTGGCCCCTCTCCTTTTGCTTTCCTTCACAAATTGTTTATCAAATTTTACTGACAGTAATCCTTAACTCCTCTCTCAGACTTTACTGTCTTTTGGTTGAAGGAAAATGTTGCCCCTTTTCAGCACCTTCCAATTTACACTGATCAGCACCACTGCATTGCTTCCTTGAGGCAGTCTTTATTTCTTAAATGAAGTCTTCTCCTGTATTATACAAAGAAACAACAGGACTGGGGTTGGGTAGCTCATAATTTGAGCTTCCACCTAGTGCTTAATGAAAATAATCTGGACATCAATAACAGCACTGGTGAAATCTGATAAAATGTTCCAAATTATCTAAATTTTGACTGATTTTTCAAGGGCAGAAAAAAAAATGGGAAAAACTATTTTTAACCTATCACACATTTGCCTGTATTTCATATTTCATTTTTGAAAATTAAGAAAAGCCTTGGAAAATACTGCAAATCTCCACCATTGCTTTAAACTACTATGGATATTTTATTGTCTAATAACATATGCTAACACTTGAAAAACAGAATTTCTGTGGCCTCAACTCAATTTCCCTAACTTGCCATATCCAGTTTCTCTTCTCACCATCTCTTCTTTTACATTCTTAGAATTTTTCTTCATGGTTGAGAATGAGAGCACTCCGCCTATACTGGGTGTGTGAAAAATTGAGGTCTTGCAATCCAGCTTGCAGGGTAGGATGAAAGGATTCAGGCAAAAAAGGGCCAAGAAATATACACCAAAACACAACAGGAGCTACCTGTGATAACAGTGAACTCAGACATCAAAGTTCCACATGTAAAATCCACAGTGTCTGCTTCCTCTGTGTGCTGTTCATGAGTAGCCAACACTCCTGGCTGGTACTTAACCATAAAACTAAATGTGCCCATCTCAGCATCAGTAATTCTATGTATGACTTTCTACATGGCCACAGACTTCTCTTGTCCTGTTATTCTCCTGTCTCAGTTTCCCCCCTCTATGCTGTCAAAGATGTTTTCTCATACTCTTGATCAAATTTTGAGCTGTAAAGGAATTAACCCAGAGTGCTGGGCAGCCCTTCAGAGGGTCCTCAACAGGTTGGGGAGATGGGCAGAGAAGAACTAACTGAAATTATTAAAGTCAAATGCAGTGTCCTGCATTTATTTGGAGAAATAAATCAGTGCACCAGCACAGGATGGGGGTGACCCGCTGGGAAGCTGCTCAGCGGAGAGGAACCTGGGGGTCCTGGTGGACAACAGGGTGTCCACGAGGCAGCAGCACCCTGGGGGCCAAGAAGGCCAGTGGTGTCTTGGGATGCATTGGGAAGGACAGTGCCATCAGGTCAGGGAGTGATCCTGCCCCTCTGCCCGGCACTGGGAGAGTCCACTGGGTGTCCAGCTCTGGGCTCCCCAGCACAGCAGGGACAGGGAGCTCCTGGAGCGGGGCCAGCGGAGGCTGCGGAGATGATTCAGGGCCTGGAGCATCTCTGGCAGGGAAAGGCTGAGGCAGCTGGGGCTGTCCAGCCTGGAGAGGAGCCCCAGCTGAGAGGGGCCCTCAGCCCTGGGTGTCCCTGTGAGCAGGGAGGGCTCCGAGCAGGGCCCAGGCTCTGCTCCGGGCCCAGCAATGGCACCAGAGGAACGGGCAGGGACTGAGCCCAGGAAGTTCCACCTGGACCTGAGGCAGAACTTCTTCCCTGGGCAGTGCCCGGGCACTGAACAGATTGTCCAGAGAGGGTGGGGAGTCTCCTCAGTGGGGACATTCCAGAACCATCTGGACACAGTCCTGTGCCCTGTGCTCTGGGATGGCCCTGCTGGAGCAGGGAGGTGGGACCAGCTGACACCACTATGGTCCATTCCAACCTCAACCAACTGGTAATTCTGTATGAAAGCAGTGGACAGAAGGGATTCTACTATCTGTGTGTCTGGCAGGATCCTGTCACCTACAGAATAAACTCCACAGGTACCTGTAACTCCAGGTTCTGTTCTCAGCTCTCTGGATTGACAAGATACTACTGTTTTACATGCACTCTTTTCCTAAGTACTGAGTCTGAGGACTGCCTTCAGTTCTGTCTTGCACTTGGCTGAACACGTTGTCAGAACCTATTAAACGTTAATCGTTAACAACTAGCACAAAAGCCAAACTCTGTTTGCAGAAATCTTCACTCAGCTTAAGGGTAATGAATTTCCACTTAAGGGTGTAGTTGTGGCTTGTGTTAAAGTGGAAATTTACTATAGAAAAACATGAGGAAGATGAAAGTCATCTTGTAAACAATGTTAATGATTCATAGGTTGGCTTTTGCTAGATAGTTTTATGAAATAGTTGTTTGAACCAGTAATATAGCTGGCATCACACAGAGCAGCAGACTACATGAAACCTCAGCTCCAGTCTATTAAGACAGTGAGTCAGAGAAGTTTGTGCAATGTGAGGGCTTCTTCTGAAATTTCTAGGCATCTGCTTCCCTGCCTCATTACAGCTTCTGAAAATTGCTTGGAGAAGAAATGACATAAAGCTACAGCAATATTTTGAAGTGAAAGAAATTTGCCTGACAGAGGGAAGACACAGTGAAATTTACTGGAAAATTAAAAAGGAAAATTCACATCCCACTGTGGAACACTAAATATTATTAGCCTCTTGGAGAAGTCAATTAAGTAACATTTTAGCGGTAATTAAAAAAACCCCAAAACATCTTGTCAGAGAGAACAAAGCATAGAAAGTGGTTTCTTTCATGCTTGTGAGCTTTTATACATTGTAAACCTTGTTCTTGTGGAACTTAGAAAATTTATAAATCCACACTTCATAAAATAGTTCCTCTTGCCTGGCTGATCACAGTGCCCTACAAACCCTACAGATCAAATCTCCTGGGATTAGGACTCTGTCAATACTGAGCATGAAAAGACCAGAGGCCCTGTCACATCACCACACATGGCTATAACTATAAAACTATCCAGAAATGTTGCCAAACCTTTGCTGGCAGTCTGACTAAAGAAGATGCAGCAGTTTTCAAAAGGATAAATACACCCGTGGCTTTTCAAATCTAGACAAACCAGATCAATTTCCTTTTTCCTTTACATGACATCCAAATTTTGGAGGGATTAACAGCAGCACCATGTTTTGTTTCATAAGGTTTTTCAGCTCTCTTGGTTTAGATTAGACATTATTTCACATCAGTGTCTTACTGGCATCCAGTCAATCCTAGATATTTAGGCAGCCCTTGTGAGTAAAGGAATAGCACATCCAGGAATGTATTCACTCATCTCAGGAAAATGGGATAAGCTGCCACTTTATGTATCCTCCCCATCAGATGCAGGAAAAATCTTGGCAAACAGTGTGCCCTACATGCCTTACCCGTACATGTGAAGTTTTGTGAGATTAATGCAGTCCTGAATATGATTCTACTGATTATTTTAACAAGCTCTTGGCAAGTGGAATATTGGACTCTTTTTATTTGACAGCTTTCAGAGACATTGTTTTGTCAGATCAAAACATTACCAAGATTCTGAAATAAATTTTGGATCATGGAATGATTTTTAGGGATGGAAAGTCTATTTTCTTGCCAGGAGGTATAACAAACAGGCAGAAGATATGTCTTGGTGACCCTGAAGGTCTGGGTGACTTAGTGAAGGTAAAAGATGCAAACCACAAGAATGCTAAACAGAACTGAGCATAAGGTACCTTCTTCTAAATCTTGTTGTCTTCCTCTAAATCCTGGTGTCTCTTCCACAGTCTTTCTTATTCCTAAGAATTCTATTTCTTCTCCTAACCAGTAAATAAACTCCTTCCCTCCTTCCTTCCTTCCTTCCTTCCTTCCTTCCTTCCTTCCTTCCTTCCTTCCCAGATTGGCAGATGATTAAAAATATGATTTATTGTATTTTTCCAGCTTCCAGTGGTCTATTTATTTTTATTTTATGTAGGGATTTATTCTGATTTCACACAGGTATTGGACCAATATAATTGCATTGCTGTTAGTTAAAGCAGGTCACCTTTTGTAGAGGGAAAACCAGAATGATTCCAAACCTTATATTTGAAATTGCTGTGGCCTCTTCCTCGACTTTTGCAATATTTCCATATCAGCATGATTTTACTGAATTCTATTGAGACACACTGTGTTGAGACTCAATGCCAGGATGGAAAATCAGTATTTATGGAAAAAGCTCATTAGGAAAAGATCTCTTTCAGGTTTACAGAACTGCAGTGTTGAAGACAGAAAATTTTTCAGGTAATAGTCTTTCAAAGGAGAGTGATCGGAATCCATTAAGTTCTCTAAAGACAGGTAGATGTAATAAACACAGAAGATATTATAGAATTTTAAGGCAGATGTGCATGCTTCAGAGATCCCCAATAAGTATAAAAACTGTTTTTCTGATATGTCTTTAATGAGAAGTGATGAATACTAAAAAATACAATTTGAAATTCTTGTGGAGGAGAAATTGGGATTCAGCTGTAAAAATAAGGGGTCAGTACTCTGCTGAGCCCAGTTACGTTTAATTGAAGACTCTTAAATAGACAGCAGTGAGTGTCAAAGGGTCAAAACCAAAGCAGTTACATGAGGGTAGATCACATTTTCCAAGGGAAACAGAAAGGGAAAAGAAATATTTACAGGAAAGAGAACACTAAACCAGTCATAAAATAAAATAAAATAAAATAAAATAAAATAAAATAAAATAAATCAAGTATGTTTTAATATGAACTTGGGTAAGGGGGAGACCAATTTAACACTGGTAATCTAATGATCAACTAAAGTTAAGAACCATAGGTGGTAGAATTGGAAGTCCTGATAAAGACTGAAAAAACCCATATTAATTTAGCACTAATTAACATCTTCTGTCTTTTCAGAGTAAAAATGCAAGGAAAGAGAAGGATTTAAAGCTGGTTGGAGTTACAATACTGAAAGTGAACAGATTGAAAATAAAATCCTCTTTTCTGCCACTGCTCACATTATCTAAAGACCTGATCAATCAGCTACATACAGCCATGAATACGAGACACTGCTGTGTGTGAGCATATTTAAGTCATCAATGAAATTGCCTCTAGAACTAAAATCCATATTGAAGATAAATACAAGGCTGGACCCTTGGGTCAAGCTTCACAAAGATTTATATGTGCATTTAACTTTATGTATGTGGATAATCCCATGGATCTCTTTGAGACTGCCTACACATGTAAAATCAGGCAGAGTTTTAAATCTTGCCTGAATTATATCTTTAGATTATTATCTTCTCCATGTCTGCACCAACCTGCAAAAGCAGCCTGATCCACATCAGTGTAAGTCCTTACTGATCTGACAACCATTG
This sequence comes from Regulus satrapa, assembly GCA_013396955.1. Lineage (NCBI taxonomy): Eukaryota > Metazoa > Chordata > Aves > Passeriformes > Regulidae > Regulus > Regulus satrapa. The sequence goes on along the minus strand of VWZN01005461.1, from coordinate 163,366 downwards.
GAGTAAGGCCTGTGTTTCTGTAGGGTTCTTGGCTTAGTTTTGAGACTGGAATTAGTGAAAATAAAACTGGATCCTGCATCAACCTGAACCACACCAGATTTGTTTCCTACCAAAACCAGAAAGTGAAATTCTGGCAACTGCCCGACGTGTTTGTATAATTAATTAACTCTTTTATTTAAAATCCATCAGTCACTCTAAATCCTAGGCACTAGATAGTTTAAGTCTGAATTACTCTCCTCTCAGCCAAGATACTGCTCTGGCAAGGATTTTTTTAGTTAAAGTATGCAGTGTCTATCATCTCTGCTGTTACAGTGATAAACAAAACTAGCAGGGACAGAAGATGTTTTTATTAGGTCAAGCATAAAAGCTGCAGAAAAAGGAAAGTTTAGAAAACACAAGTTGTCATTACAAAGGGCTTTCTTTCTACCCAAGTGTTCTTTCTCCAAAGTCCTTTTTCCTTTTTTTTTTTTTTACCAGAAGAGGCTGAATATATGACCATGCCTTGTAGTAAAAAGATTTTATCCAACAAGCTTTCTCAAACAAACAGAAAATAAAAATAACCTGAACAAATCACAGAAAAGTATTACTTAATGGCACCATTGATTCTTTCACATTCATAAATTGCATATTAAATGTTATTATATAATATCTGAAGGAAAAATATTCTTATCCAGTTAAACACAAGGGGTTTAAACCAAAAAAAGCCCTTTATATGGGCATTAGGTAAATTAAAAGATAACAGACAATAAGAATACACTTACTCTAAGGTTCTAAGTTCTGTGAATTTGTGTCACCTGACTAACATAAATGGATTCCACATTCTGCAATGCAGTAAATCAGTGCAGAACTCACCCCACACTCTCCAAAGCTACAGTGGATTTCTCTCACTGCTAAATCCTCCCGGGGGAAAAAAAAATAATCTCTGAAAGAGAGCAGAGGAAAAATGCAGCCAATGAACACACTAAGTGCAGCGTTGTAAATGTCCTTTAATCAAAGTCGCCTACCTCAATATTTTATTTTTTACAGGAGTAATCCAAAACCACACTATACAAAGGAAGGAGATTTGGCCTGTACTGCCAAAAACACAGCCTCACACTGGTGTCCCAGCCTGGGCTCACAAGACAAGTGCCATGATCTGGTTCTTTGTCAATGGGCTTGAACTTTCTTCCTCCTTGGAAAAGAGTGGCTGCTTACTGAATGCAGTTTTAGGGCTGTGAGCTTCCCTGAACCACCCCAAGGATAACTGGCCCGAGCCAAAAGTGTGCCAGGGAGACTTGCATGAAACATACACTGTGGAGGTCTGTAAGTCAATGTTTCATTCTATTTCCTTACACAAATGTACAAATATTGTTACAAATGTGGTAAATCAGTGTGCGTGTGATTTTGGCACATAAAATCACATAACCCCAAGTGCACCTTTTAAAAATGCATTCTCCAGATTCAGACATCTCACCATTTATTTCAACACAGAAGAATTTTTTTCTTAATGGAAGAACAGCTGATGTCTGAAGGTGACGGTCAGCGTGTTCTATTAAACACTGTGCTCACACAGAAGTGCTGATGAGTGATTAGAAGAAATGAAAGTGCTTTCTAATAAGAAACAACTGGGCTAAAAACAAACATGTCAAATACAGAATAAACTGTGTGCTCCATTTCAAGGCTCCTGCTCTGGCCCAGCCACGGTGCTACAAAATGAGCAATGGAAGATTTTCCTTGCCAGCGCCTTTCCATCACAGTGAGGTCACTCACACTCCAGAGAGCAGATTTTGCACACAGCAGGGAACATCACAGAGCTGCTCTGGAGTGGCAGAGCAGCCAGGTGGAGCTTTGAGGTGCACTGGTGAGGCCACACCTCAACTCCTGTGTCCAGTTCTGAGTCCCTCACTGCAAGATGGACATTAAGGGGCTGGAGCCTGTCCAGAGAAGGGAACAGGGACGGGGAAGGGACTGGAGCACAAATCTGATGAGGAAGGGCTGAGGANACAGGTTGGGCTTGATGACCTTGGAGGTCTTTTCCAGCCTTAATAATTCTGTGATTTGATGATTCTGTAAAGCTGCCAGCTGTGAGGGTGTTGAGTCAATGGATGGGACATGAGGCAATTTATCCCAGCAAAACCCATCTCCAGCTCAGGCAGGATGACCCATTCTGGATGAAGTGCAGTTTCAACACCTGGTCAGTCCTGCTCAGGAGTGTTCACTGCAGAGGTGAATTGCAGCTTGGAAAGCTTTTTTTTTGTTGTTATTTGTTTGTTTCAGCCTCAAGGCAAGACTGGTTCCACATGAAGATCGGCATTTGGAATCAGCTGAGGTAGCATCTCCTACCTGAGGTGCCACCTTTGACACCCCTTTTAACATCCCCACTGATTCCTGTTCAGAAGCTGCCTTGGGAAGACTCTCTCTCTTTAGGTGAGCTGCAGGAGGTTCAAGCTTTCACCTCTTGTCCAGCTTCATCTCACCAAAAACATCAGAGCAGGGTGATGGAAGAAATAATTATTTTGCATTTCAGGTAGTAAAAGTCCAGCTATGACTAATTTGACAACAACTTGTACAAACCCACCCAAAACACCATGACTGATTTTACAGAGGACATTTGAATTAGTGCAAAGCTCAGATATATAGATTTGTGCATCATTTGTTTCTTAAAGGATGCAGTTGGAGAATTATGTGTAGTGAGAGTGGTGACACATGAGGGAAAAGTATGGGAACTGTTGCCAGGAAACTCTTGAGCTGTGTCCTTGTGAGAAAAGGAATTGACTGCCTTGAAAGAGAAGGACAGGAGGAAGAAGAGAATGGATATTCTTGCTACTCCCATTGCCTGTACATATGGATCTCACTGAAGGAAAAAAAGACCTGAAGGAGTCTCCATTTGTAAGGCTTAGTGAAACACTGCACTGACACCAAATATGTGGGGAAAGAGAGGTTTGCTACGTGAAAGAGGAAGTCTTTAATTCTTGCCAAGGGGGAGTGGAATAAGAAATCTTGGGAGTTCTCGGTCCACAAGGCTTATCTTGTAACTATTTTATGCTCTGTCATTTTATCAGAACTGGAATGTGTTTCCCAAGCAGAGAAAGGAGACCACAAATTGGTGTTTGTACAGGAGCAGTGCTGTGAGAAATCAATTACTTTTATTTCATGATACAATTTCAAGCAAAATAATATTTTGTGTGCAAGTATTTGGTGTTACAGGGATGAGAAAGCTAATTAAGTTATATTTGTTAAGAAAATGCAGGATCCTAGGTTTATTATGTATTTCCATGTGCCATCTTTGGGTGATCAAATATGAAGTCATTAAATGACTTTGAGAGGGTATTAAAAGGGCAGCTCCTGGGAGTTATTCCCTGAAGTAACTGTGTAATCATGATCTTTATTTTGTTTCTGCCATGACGGTAAATGAAATCACCTTGATTTTTCAGTCAAATTCCCTAACAGCTATTGCCTTGCATGAACCTGCCTGAACTGATACCCATGTAATAATATTAGGAATATAAATCACTCATTTACCTTCAAGAAAGGAGGACGGGGCAGCCTGTGCTGATGAGAAGGACTTGAGCCAGCCTGAAATCAGTGAGGCAGGGGAAGGCTTTTGTTTCATGTCTCATGGACAGCAGCGAGGGAGGTTCGGATTCTCCCCCTTCCCAGCCGGCCAAGCAGCCAAAATCTGAATCCCCACGGGAGGGCTGGGTTGAGACATCACGCTGTTAACAGAGGCTCCAAGGCAGCCCATCTGCTGCCACTGTCACGCGGCTGCTGTGACACAGCGGAGCTGCCAGCGAGGACACAGCACCCCTGGGCTCCTTACAGAGTCCTTGGGAATCAGAAGTGTGGTCCTTTCAGAGGGGCCGGAGCAGACTGTGGGAATGGGAAACCTGATGGATTTGGGGGCAGGGAGAATGTTGCTTGGATTTTCTGGGAAAGTGTGCATGAAATCAATGGGCTGTTGTTGGGGGGGTAGGGGGGAAGGAGGAAGAATTTGTAATTCATGTATCTGTTCTCTGATAGGGAAATATAATACTGGCGGATTTGCTTTGGAGAGGAAAAAAAAAAATACTATTTGAGAAGAAGGTTACTTGCCTGAGCAGAAAAATGATTGAGGGAACCCTGTTTTAAAAAAGCTGGATGCCTAAGCCTGAATTAATAAACTAGGAACTGCTGTTGGAATAATGCAAGGAATTTCTGAAGGAAAGACAGAGGGGAACCTTGGCAAAACAAGAAGGTAGGAAAAATTATCAATTTAATGATCAAGTTCAAAACAGATAGAGATACTTCTGCTAATTTATTTCTCCCCTCTTTTAAAAAATCATTTTCCTCAGGAAAATATGTTTAAGTGAAAATACATTTAATTATGACTCTCAGTTCCTTAGTTTGGAAGGATGGACATGAGGACTGGGTTTTGTTTATTTTGAAAAATAAAATATACTGGATCTAAAAATGGACAAACAAATTATTGCTTTATTTTTCAGATGCATGAACACAGAAAACATCCAGGTTGAGATCTCATAAATTTTCACAGTGTTTTCCACAGCTTGCTTTTGATGCTTGAAAGTTCTCAATAGCTCGAAATGAGGAAGTGAAAAAATGACAATTATGTTCAAGTTACTTAAAGCCTTAGACATAAAATCAAACTTTGGCCAGTTCAAATTCTATTCTCTCCATCCTTCTGCAGTATCATCACTGATATCTAAATGATAGTGATGTCTTTGCTGATATAGTAAATGATATAATGTCTTTGCTGTTTCTGCAGAGTGAATTAAGAGGGGATTTCAGTGATGCCAGCTGCAATTAAGCATGAAATTTTGGTTTTCCTTTTACTCCTTTTGTCAGTGTTCATAAAAGTTTTACCCAAACACTCTCTGGCCAATGGAAAACTTTTCCTTGGTTTCCTCCCACACCCATACCCTCTAAAACTTTCTGTTATAGCAAGAATTGTATTTCTTTTTTGTTACCATTGATTTTTAGAAAGCCTAAACATAGCAGGTTTCTTTCAGGAAAACCTGTGATAGTGCTTATAGAGCAGAGGTGCCTTGGCTTGATTTTCTGTGGGGATAAGGTTGATGTTAACAAAATGTCTTCTATTATCATTCTTCTATTGATGTTTTCTATTGCCGTTTCTCTTCATAATCTCAAAAGTCTTTTCCAATTTCAGCTACATCTGATAGATGACTTCAGTTTTCAGCAGAACTAAACTGCAAATTTCAATAAATTGGTGGCTGGGACAGAAGATCCAAACAAGCCTTTCCTGAGGAAAAAGTTGGGCAGAAACTCAAATATATGATCAGAAACCAGAGCAGCAAGGCAATAGAAGTGTTCTAGTCTTGAAGCAAGGCTTGGCCATAAATTGGTATTCAGAGGAGAGCTCAGCCACAAAACCTGGAACAGCAGGGTGTCAGGCTTCAGGTGTTGTGCTGATCGTGGAATGATTCACATTCCTAGGAAAGAGGAAGACTTGTGAGTGAAGTATTTCTTTGTAGATACAGACTTCTTCTAATTTCCTTATTTGAAGGAATTTTAGTCTGAAAAAATTGAAAGAATGTGAAGAAAATGCACTTATTTTCCTGAATTTTCTAGGGAGCACTTGAAATCCCACACATCACTTCACTTTTCTTTTTTTTTTCTGATGTCCTTCCATTCATTTGCCTAATAATCCCATACTTATTTTATTTATGAATGTTAAGTAAGAACTCATTGGTTTGGGGGGGTTTGTTTTGTTTTGGTTTGTTTGTTTGTTTGTTTGTTTGTTTGCTTGTTAGTTATTTATTTATTTATGTGGGGTTTTTTATTACACCAAAATACAAAAGTTTCCAGAATGAAATAATTTGTACTAGAGATCACTTTATGGTCATCAGTTAAAACAAAATATTAGAGACTGCAAATGGTAACTATGGAGTGGTGAAAATAAATTTAGTTTCATATGCAACGTTTTTTTCCCCTATCTTTATGTCATTGTAAACATATGCACAATTCCTCTTTTGGATGGAAGCCTCTCATCTTTTGAACTTTCAAATTTAAAAAACCCAACCAAACAAAAAAAAAAAAAAAACCCAAAAAACCCCAAACAACTAAAGCCAAATAATTTCTAAGAGTCAAGGGGACCAACACAAGGTGTGGAATAACTGAGTAGGCAGCAAATCTACAGTAGGGAATTTTTGCACCAGCAGATCCATCCTGATGGAAAAAGGAATCCCCTATAAATGAGGGGTTCTACGGAAGGTATGGGAAGTAATACTTCATTATGGGAAAGGTGTTATGCATACAGACCCATTTGGGATCCTGAGTCCAGCTAAGTGCAGGTAGCAGCTGGAGAAATGCCGCTTGCCAACTGGAAAAAACCCAGAGGTGAACACCAAGAATTATTAGAGGTCCAGAAAACAAAACTTGTGAGACAAGAGCGAAGGAGCTGGGTTTGTTTAGTCTAGGCATGGGAAGAATGTGCAGAGACATGATAGCAGTCACCAGGAACAGAACAAGACATGATGTGTTTGAATTGCCTCAATGGAAAGAGGGTGGGAATTAGGAGGGGGAAAAAGCAGGGGTTTTTTAATGGCAAGATAGTGAAGGGCTGGATTAGCTTGCTCTGAGAATTTGTGGAGGTTTAAAGAACAATTTAGACAAACATTTGCCAGGTGAGTTATGAGACTGAAGTTTGCTTATATGTAACCCTGCCCAGGGTAGAAAAATGAACTGGGTGACTTCTTGAAGTCTGTGGCAGCCTTTTAGTGGATTTTAGTGGATTTTTTACCATTGCTTAAAATAATGATTTTGAATATTAATAGAAAAAAAAAGAGAGAAAAGTCAATTAGAGACCTAATCCTCTTTTCCTCACACAGTTTTCCTTCTTATTTACATATCAATGCGCTCCTTATTTTGACTGGTTATTATCCTGACTCTTCATTATTCTGAGAATTTTATGTTCAGAAATAAGTGACTGTAAAGAAAATATTAGATTTAAGGTTCCCCTTCATAACAACTATAAAATGTGTATGATGTATTTTTAAATACTTTTTCATTAGTATTTTGAAAAACTGAATTATTCAATTAATATCTGGCTTAATAAGCTTCAAAATAGCTTTATAAGTCTGAAGTTTTTATTCAAGATAGATTCTTCTGGGGTATAGATTTGATTACATTTTCTAATTTAAAAATAACGCAGTATTCTGTTACTTTTTTTTTCCCTGTGTATAATAGATACAGATACAAAGTAGCTAATTAGACTTTGGTTTTATCACTTTTAAATCTACTGACTTTGGATTCAACTGCTTTCCCTCTGCTAGGTCAAAATAAACAAAATTTTGCCAGTCCCTTCTGGTTTATCCCTTCTCATTCACCTCTCTTAAGTCCACAGACCTGCTATTCTCAGTCTGGTTTGCAGGTGCCCTATTGCCTGTCTGAGGGTCAGAATTGGCTGTTGGCTGGATGTCTTTTAAGCAAGAGCACATCCCACACAGTGAGAGGAGGAGGGATAGCTGAGAGCAGCACCTTTGGAGCACCAGCAGAACAGCAGAAGGGTTTAGCTTGAGGTTTTGGACAATTTGACTCATCTTAACTCAAAGGAGTTACATGGAAAACAGGTTGCATGGCGTATTTTGGTATCTTAGATGTGACAGTGCCCACCAAAGGAGGTGGGACAGCTTTGCAAAGTCCTCTCAGGAGGATGATACCGAATAATTTGCTTGAAAAATTCAATTTCGCCTTCCTTGTTAACAATCAGAAATTGAAAGGAAACTTGAAGAATGCAACTTAGCAGTAGGGGTAGGTAAAATTCCAAGGAGGAATGGAAGCAAGTGCTATGTAGGGAAATATAATACCAGTTTAGTCTGGAAAAGAGGAACAAGCTACTGAATATCCTTATAAAATTGAGTCTATCAAAGCATAAAACATAAACTTAATACAGGTTTTAGAAAGTTCTTATTCTATTTGAATCGAGATGAAAAAGAGTAGTTCAGTGTTTCAGAGGAGTATTTGGGTGACAAGATTGTAATGAGATATAAAACCTGCATCAGGCCAGTGTGCTTCAGTACCTCACAGAACAAAAAAAAAAAAAATAATCCTTTTTCCAAGTGTACATTCTAAAGGTTTGCTTCCCTGCAAAAATATCTGTCAGCTCAGAAACAGCACTATTATTTAGTGAAAAATTCTAGGAATGGTTGTTCCTATCCTTTATCTGCTATTGAAAAGTTCATCTAAATGCACAAGATTTAATTTTTTTTTTTTTTTTTTGGTCTAGCTTTTGGTGCATTACATTAAAAATTTGCCTTATTTTCCATGCAGAAATACAGAGCTCATGGATTCCATAGTTTTGGTGTGAGGAACTGCTACTTATTGTTGTCGTGGAGTTTTTTCAGTAGGTTTGGAAAGTGTTACTGCAACAAACTGTGTTTGTTTCTATGGTCAATGATTTTGATGGTATAAAAATAATTTACAGTCTATTAATGAGGACAACAGGTTGATTTTGTCCAGCCCACAGCTGGATAAAAACATTGTGTGCTGGATGAGTGCCTGGCTCACAGGCTGGGCACAAAGGGTGGCAGTGACTGTGGTGACATCAGACTGGGGACCTGTCACCTCATGACTGACAAAACCTGGTGAGGTTCCACACGGAATTCCACAGGGCTCTGTCATAGGCCCTGCACTCTTTGAGAACCTCATAAAGGACTTGGATGCAGGACTGGAAGGGATACTGAGTTAGTTTGCCAAAGTCTCTAAACTGGGAGGAGCTGTTGAGTCCCAGGAAGGCAGAAGGTCCCTGCAGAGAGCCGTGGACAAATGTCAGGGCTGGGCAATCACCAGCTGTGCAAAGTTTAACAAAGACAAAGGCTGGATTCTGCACCTGGGACAGAACAGCCCTGGATGTACAGACAGACTGGAGAATGATAGCCTGGAGAGCAGTGACAGGGAAAGGGAGCTGGGGGTCCTGGACATGATCCAGCAGTGCCCTGGAGCCAGGAGGGACATTCTTGTCCTGGGGACACCAGGTCCAGCATGGCCAAATGGGCCAGGGAGGGATTGTCCCATGCTGCTCTAGGCTGGAATGGCCTCACCTTGAATATTGTGTGTGGTTTTGGGCACTGTAGTATAAGACCTAAAGCTGTTGGAGAGTGCCCGAAGTATGGTTTTGGAGATGTTGAAGGTCTGAAAGGGAAGCCACGTGAGGACCAGCTGAGGGCACTTGATCTGTTCAACTGGAGAAGAGGAGATTGTGGCCAGAGCTCGTTGTGCTCTTAACACTTCAAGAGGGAAGCAGAGGGGCAGTTCCTGAGCTCTGCTCTGTGTGACCAGGGACAGGACCCGGGGAATGGCTGGAGCTGTGTCAGGAGCAGGTTAGGGTGGGGATTAAGAAATTTTCTTCCCCCAGCGGGTGGTGGGGCACTGAACAGGCTCCCCAGAGAATGGTCACGGCCCCAAGGCAGCCAGAGCTCCAAGAGCCTTTGGACAACTCTCAGGGATACACAGGGTGGGATTGTTGGGGTGTTGGGGAGTCAGGAGTTGGACTGGATGGTCCTTGTGTGTCCCTTCCAAGTCAGCATAGTCTATGATTCCACTATTTTTTAGCCCAGAGAACACAGCAGTCGTCCAGGTGGCCAAAAGAGGCAGAGAGGAGAGTAAAACTTGGTGTACTTCAATGTCACAGCTGTGCTGTCTGTCCCTGAACTATGTAAATGTGAATCATGATTTTAAGACTGGAATTTCTCATTTCTCCAAAAAGAGACAGGTTTTGTACAAGTGCAGTTTTTATTTCAGTGGAGCTTTTTTGGTTGTTGTTGTTTGTTTGTTTTTGTTTGTTTGTTTGTTTTTAAACCAACAGGAAAAAACAAATGTTGAAGTCCCAAGATGGTAATAAAAATGGAAGTTCTTGGCTTCTAGTCAGCTCTAGCTGGTGTCTGGTACCAATTTTGGGGAAGATGTTCATACAGCTTCAGGACATTGACAGCAGGGAATAACTTCACATTGGAAAGGTATTAATCTTGCAGCATCTGTGCATGTGTGGATGCAATTTGAAGACTCCTGTGATGTATGGATCACCAAAAGCTATTTTCCATACTGGAAATTATGATAACCCAAAGTATTGGCTTGTGCTGGCCAGTCTTGATCTTGGGGGTTTGGTCAACTTTGAAAAGGAATTTCATGGTGACTGTTCAAAGAAAAAAAAAAAAAAAAACCAAACAAAAAACAACAATGACAATAACAACAAAAAAAAAAAAACAAACAAAAAAGAAATTAAGCTACCATATTGTTACCATTCTCCAGCTGGCTATCAGTTTACTAGATGAAACTGCAAAGTGACATCTAAGATGTGATTTATTTTTATAAATTAAGAGCAGGCCCATCATGCCAGCCCCAAAACACTCTGGGTGTTTGCAACGGCCAATTACTGTGGAAACTGCTGAAACAAATAAATGTTTGGATAAGGATCTGGAACAAATGCCTCCATTTTTAAAAGAATTATTGCAAAATATCACCAGACCAAGAAATCCCAGCCGCTTGTTGCTACATCTATATCCTTCTCTGGAATTCTTTGCTGCAGATCCACAAAAGAATAAATGAAAAACTTCTGTTCTCCCATTTAACCTATAGCAAGCAGCCTTTAAAAACAACTCATCTGTTACATTCCAGCCATATTTAGCTGTTTTTATCAGAGCTGTGTGGTAGGAAATGATCTGTAGGGGTTTTGAAAGACTGAAATATGAGGATATTCAAGTCCTGCTTTGAATCCAATATAATCCTGCACATGAACTTGCCCCATTGAAATCAGGTTCATAAAAGCATACCTGTACACACCCTTCCTAAAGTAAATTCTAAATGTCTCTGGTGCTCTAATCCTGCTTGATGGGGCAGATCCTGCTTTTCCAGGGAAAAATAGAGCATGGCAATACCCCGATGTCTTGCCATTCTGTGTGATTCTCTTTCCAAATGGTGGGAATGGATCAAAATGTAAGAAAACAAGAAAATAAAATGCATAGGTGGCTCATAAATCAGAGAAGTGCATTTTAATACCTAAAAATCCATGCAGAAATACACACAGACATGATTTTACACAAAATGAAAAGGAGACTGAAGTATTAAACTGAAGTATTTTCTTTTTCGGAAGTTTATGAAGCAATATTTGCTTTATGTAAATTCAAATAATGGAAGCAAGGTGCTATTTTGTTTATTAACATATTACATCAAAGTCCACATACAACATGTTATATATGTGAGTTACTAATTTTCTTTTCACTGTGAAATATACCAAGAAATCCCAGCCGCGTTTAATATTGTTACACACACACACACACACAAAAAAAAAGTATTTTATCCTATTTACAGATGCAGCTTTTGGCATTTTATTGCAGTAATAACAGGCTTCCCAAGCAATGAGGTTCTGAATCAATGTGCTACCTATCTTGTTATCTGTGTTCATGTTTCTTATTGCTATGTATCATGTTATCTATGTTCATGTTTCTAATTTCCAGTTGCAAGGGAAAAAAAAGCTTATTGGTTCTGTGAATTTAACATAGATGTTCACCCAGCAAAGCACTGAAATCAGATTTTTCCTCCTCCTTTTAATGTCCCCACTGCCTCTGATTAGGGCTGATTAGGGGGCAGCATACTAGTAAATAACATGTTTCTGTTTTTTAAAGATATACTTCTCATAAGAAGCATAAAACATTTTTTTTATAATTAAGTATTTTAGCATTTGAAATATGAAAGTTTATAAATGCATGTCATTTTATTAAAAGACCAAAACAGCAGAAACTCATCAATGTCCCTATCTTGAATATATTAAGTATAGAAATGCATATAAATCATCACAAATTAAAATTGAAAAATATCTAACAAGGCAATGTTAGTCATGTTAGTTAACAGTTATAGCAAAAAAATCTTTCCTCTTGTTTATTTGTTTAACTGATTTATGCAGTAGCTTTTTTTGCTTGAGGCTCATGATGTGAGAGAACAGCACAGTCCTGCAGTCCTTCCCACAGAAATGGTTCCAAAGGACATTCCAGAACTGGGGCCTGTAAAAAAGATAGAAATCAAATTTCGAAGTATTAGCAAAACTATTAGCATGACAAAATTCAGACAAATAAATATGCCATATTTAGGCAGAGCGGATAAAACACCGAAGAGAACACAGAGAGACATGAGAGAGCACTCATTTAGGTACTCTGGGTAGGAAACTTTTATGACTTACCCTTCTGGAACCAAGCTAATTTAAATATAATCTATAAATATAATGAATAAATATAATCCACAAATATAAATTAAATACATCTCTTCAGCCATTTTACGTCCAGGTGTCTTTAGGCACCACAAGGATACAGATGTGCTTCAGCCCATGTCACACAGTAGGTGAGCAGTAACAGAGGGAGCAAACCTCACATTTGCTGGTAGGTCCACACAGAATTAAGCCCAGGATGGATGGCTGAAATGTCAGGCACCAAAGAATCAAATAAGAAGATCAAATGTACTTTCCCAAAGGCTTTGCAAAATGAAATGGTGGTTTTTTCCCCCAGCACTTCAATGTCGTAAGAACCCTTTTGTTTTCAGGGCTTGGTGATATTGGGTTTCAGTTTGTGGTTTTGCTATTCTCCTTTAAAATGAAGTAAAGAAACATACACTAAATAAAATGAGGGGTGTAGTTGACCTCTAACGTTTCATGAAAGGGCTTGTTATGTTTATCACATTTAAATGAAAATCAACTTTGGGTGGAGCAGCAAAATGAAAGACCTGAAGGAACAAGGCAGTTGGATGATAGAGGGTTTTTCTAACAACAAACACTTCCCAAGGTAGGCCGAGATTATGGGCCCAAATATTTAGGCAGACACTTGGCAGAGATCTAAATTCACTGGAAACTCTGTGGTTTACAGATATGTCCTGGGCTGGTTTTGCTCTCCTTCTTCCCTATTTTCTGAGGAACAGCTTGATTTCTGTGACAACACATCCACCTATCTACCACCAACCAACATACATGGGTAATTATTCTACTTTCAAACACTCAGAGGAAAAAAATAATGTACCAGCTTTGAAGATTGAAGCCCAAGCTATAAAATAACAGGAACTGAAAAACAGCACACTCTGGAATGTGTAGAGTTTGCTTCCATTTCTACATCTCTCTCGTGGCTCTCGCCCTAACCTAGCTTAAAAAGTCTCTCTTTCATAAAGGCCTTTGCAGTGATTTTGAAAAGTAAGATGGCTCCCAGTCTGCCCAATATATCTGCAATATTTCCCAGATTTGCACTTTACAAACGTTTGAACTGAAGCTAAATTCCTCCAAATGTTTATGTGTAAGAGTACAATCGCACTGTATACATGCATTTAAAATACAAATCTGCAATATATATGTGATATGTGACCAGACCTCCTGGGCCACAAAGAAAAATTCTGCTCAGGCTTAGATTTTCATAATTCAGACTTTCTTCTCTAACACTCCTATTTCTGCTTTTGTTTCATACTTGCTGTTCCACATCCAAGGCTTTCCTTGCTCATGGCAAGAAAGGATTTAGGCACCATCTACTGAATTTCAGATGGGTCCACGCTATCATTTTCAGCAGAATTACACTTGGAATGTTTTTGACCCATAAGCTTTAAACAGTTCTTTTGTAGGAATTGTGCAGCTGGGAGAATGTCTGTGTCCAGCTATAATTTCCACCTGAGGTAAAGAAGATTTTTTTTTAGATGCTATTATTGTGCATTATATTATTTATTGAGCAGGTCTCAAAGTCCTATGTATCTCCTTGTCCCTTTCTCCAGAGAAGGAAAACAAACTATTGCAGCATGTGGAGAAAAATGATATTGCAATAGGCATTAAAAATGTCAATGTCCTTCAGCTGCAAGTATTGAACAGTTAGGAAATGCTGGAGAGTGAAGAGAAAAAGGAACTTTTTCTCTTTTCTTGAAGATACTGAACAAAATCCAGAGGTGATAGAGTAACCAGAATTATGTAGGAGAGCAAAAATCCTCTTGAAGTTTTGCTTTATTTTTCTGTGCCCTATTCCTAACACTCCTCGAGGGATTCTAGGAATGGTCTAGTGCTTGCATGTGAAGGTAAGTAGGTATCATACTCCATTTGCCTCACACCTGATGTGTTCCAGGCCAGGTTGGACAGGGCTCGGAGGACTCTGGGAGAGTGGAAGGCATCCCTGCCCAAGGCAGGGGGTTAAATCCATATTATCTTTAGGGCACCTTCCAACTCAGGTCATTTTATGATTCTGTGATTACATAATTTAGGAAATCTTTATTATTTCATATGGCACACAATCCTTAAACACAGTAACTAGAAAAAAAAAAAAAATCCATTTGTGTGGTTCTCTTCTGTTTAAAGGAATTATCTGAGTAACCAATCCAGCAAGCCTAGGTCAGTGAGTCTTCCTGAAGGGAAATAGGGTGTGGATGTCCCAAACACAGAGGTGGTATCAGAGACAGGAACTCTATTGCTAAATTAGATATGAGGAGATTAGGAGTGACTGGCACTTGGCGAGCTTCACCTTTTTCAGATGGATCCTGGAGATCAATTTTCTGAACCCCCCTTAAAAAGGGAACTCGGTGGTGGCAGTCCCATATTGCAGGGGCACCTCCCTCTTCTCAGGGATTTAGGGATTTTCCAGTAAACCCCTCCTCACAACTTCACAGTCTCACAGAATGGGTGCCATGACTTCTACTCATAGTTTTTACACCTTTCTGCCAGATTCTTTTTGTCTTCACACACACACACACACACACACACACACACACAACAGGGAAGGGAAGCTGTGGCAGAACCTTTATCCTACATGAGCTTTTCCTGGGATCTTATCTCAGTGCCAGTGGTAGGAGAACTGGTAAAGTTTGCCAAGTTTCTTTGAAACTCCCAGATACCAAATCAAGTGAGGTTGCTGATGAGTGACTTGCAAAATCCTAATCTGGCCTCTGACAGTAACACCCTGTGTGGCTTTCAGCAAGTCTCAACACCTTTCTGCTTCTGCCTTCCCATAGCTAAAAAGTTTATTTGTCTGTCACAGCAGGTTTTTAGGGAGAATTCATAATTCAGCACATCACAGAAAATAGTGCTTTTCTGCAGTGAGTTAAATAAAGCAGGCCATCAGTAGCAAGATAAGGTCTTCCCTGTGAAGAGACTTGATATCTAGGATCATTTTAAGGTTTATAACACATCAAAGTCTACATAAATAAATTAATTAAATGGAAACAAGAAGAAAAATTGTCAAAAAAAGCACAGTTCAAGAAACTGTTGCTGAGCACAGGTCAATCACTTAAGAACAACATCTCCACTGGGAAAAAATAAGGTAAAAGTTGGGGTTACCCTCTGGTCTGTAAAACCTAACTCACAGCTGGCACAAGTGAGAGGCTTTCAGTTCTATGAATGAAAGATCATCCATCACTACTCCTTCCAGAGCACTCTGTTCTCTTAAAACTAGCACAGACAACCCCCCAAAATGTGCCACCTCTTCCTTAATTCCTGCAATAACAGAATTTGGGAGATGAAGCTGGCCAGGCTTAGCATGAGAATAGGGTACATATTTATATACAAGAAATTATGAGACCTCCCAGTCTAGTGGAAGGTGTTCCAGCAGAGGGGCTGGAAAGAGATGATTCATGTGGTCCCTTTCAACGCAGTCCATTCTATGGTTCTATGATACTATGAATACACAGGCTTATAATTTATATTTTTATGGTCAGACACTGAGACTTTTTTGTCTTTGTGCTGTCATTACAGCTTCAGGAGCAACAGCATAATATGAAGAGTATTCAGAACAAAACTGACACCAGGCTTGGAGGACTCCTTTAAGGATTACTGAGAGTTGAAAGGGTCATATTAATGTGACAAGGACATCTCACAAAGAAAGGGAATTATTCCTTGTTTCCCAGAATAGCCTAGAAATACATTTCTTCTCTAAGATGGAAAAGGCCAAGATCTGCATTAGTAAAATGGTTACTATAAAAGGAGCAAGAGAATAAAGGGATTGATTCCTTTACTCTGCAGAAATCCAAAACCAGATATATGAAAATATTAACATGATTAAATGACAAGATATTGAGTAGTCCTGAAACATGGCAGAGTTCAGATGGTTTTATTGAAGAGGTCTTTAGGGCTTTTAGGACAACCTCTGGCAGCTTTTTCCAGCAGTGATGTCCCTATGTCCAGTCCTTCGGACAGGCATGTATCAATTTTATGTCCACATTTTCATTTGTCAATTGTCAATTTTAATCCACATTTCTGTAGGAACAATTCAGCACCCTCACAGCTGACAGATGACAGGACAGATCTGCCCACAGTAGAAAATGGCTCCATTTTCTGCAGCTCTTTGCAGGTGGTAAATTGCACAGTTCAGAATTAAAATTCATAGAATCACAGAAACTGGGAATAGGAAAGAGCTGCTAAGGTTATTTTTGTCCCTGCCCTCCCTTCTGCCAATGCTTTGTCCTACACTTTGTAGCCAATTTGAAATGCTCTCTACTTACCAAGGGCTTTTAAGAGACTCTCATTTGATTTATGCACGGCAGAAAATGACACCTTTCCCCCAGAGATGGAAAATTTCTCTCATTCAAGGAGTTGTGTAATCAATTTCATTTACCAATTACAGCCCTTCGTTAATATGCGGCCAGTGGGGCACCCGGGAAGGCAGGAAATTAATGAGATTGAGGATGGGATCAGGAGGGTCTCCTGAATGCCTTGTTTGGTCTTGACAGCCCAGTAAATCTTGAGTCAAGCCAAGTGCTTCTGAAGGAAGAAACAGCTCTGGAGATTCATCTGAGTTGTATCCCTGTTCATCCAGATGTGGGTTAGATGGGTTTGCTGCTTTACAGGGATACCTGGGGCTTGGCAGAGATGAATGGTGACCCAAACTTCCTAAAAGCTGCTGGGTATTCCCTGGTAAGTGCAGAGCACCCCACAGTGGGGACTGAAGTGGATTTTCAGTCCTCAGTTTCAGGTAGGGTAAATGCTATCCGAAAGAAACACTTTCACATGGCATGGACATGAATTTTGGATCTCCTTGGAACTCTGTACACTAAGCCTGCAAAGCCTAAAGTGACTTTGCTCTTGCATGAGCTCCTCCTACACTGCCAAGGCTTGAGTCTTAAAAATGTGTCTGAGGCCTCTATCAGCTCTTCAAGGGTTTGTCAAAACGCTTCTCCCCAGGGGCTGGAGAGTGTCTTGTCCAAAAGACTAAATGTTTATCAGCCCTTTTTTCAAACTGATATAAATCTTCTGCTCAAGACACAGGCCATAAATATAAAACCAGGCTTTCCCTGGGGATAAACTGCAATAGTCTACAGCTGAATCTCTTTTGTAATAACTGGCACTGCCTGCAGTCAGAAATAGAACATTGAACTGGGTGGAATACAAATATGATCTGATACAGACTTCCTAGGCCTGCCCAGATCCCCCTCATATGGTTTGCCTGGAATTTTGACTCACCAGTTGCTTGACAAGGGTCCTGCTTTCCAAGTGGTTGGCCCAAGCCTGATCCTTATCCGGCCTAAATTGATATTCCTGGTGACAATCAACAAGGGTTCATCTCCCCCTCCTGCTGAGTGCCCTGCAGAAATCCCTAAACCCCCTGTGCCTGGAGGGAATCCAGGGCTGGAACGAGTTAGTTGCACTGCAAAATCCCCCTGGCAAGACAAGTGCCACGGGTACAGCCCAGCTTGACCCTGCCATGGGGACACGGCTCTCAGGATGGAGTGAACCCCCACTCCCAGCACTGCTGGGGACAGGGACACCAGGCACAGTTCCTGGAACCAGCTCTGGCATCCCCGAGCATCTCCTGTGCCCCAGCAAAACTTCCTAAGTGGTCCATGGGATATGGCCCCCAGCAGGATAAACATTTCACCTCATCCCTCAGGTGCATAAAAGTCCTCTTCAGGTGATTGGATCCAAATGGCATGAACAGGGACCCATTCTGCTGATGCTTCTTTTCACATTCTTAGTGTGGGAACTTACATTGCTCCAAAAGAAAAAAATAAAAGAGAAAGAGAAAAGGAACAGCTACATAAATATACACTTCAGGGATGGCCTAACTCTAAATGTGGTTGCAGTGTATAGAAAAGCCAAGCATAAAGACTCTGAAGATAGTGATGGAACAAGAAACCTGAAATTATTTTCCACTTTCTTTCCCATCCTGTGTCTGCAGCAACGCAGGCAAAGAAAAAAGTAATTTCATGAAACAAAATATTTCAGTTCAATGCAGCAATTTTTTCACACATTACACATGATCATCATTATCTTAAGAGAATTTCTATTTTGAATTTACTATCTCTTGATTATCTTTGTTCGGGACTATTTCAAATTGTGAGAGAATAAAAACTTCACCATTGTAAAGGCTTAATGTGGTAATGGCTGACTAACTAAAATTATTCATGTAAATTCCTAAAGGAAGTTTTCCATGAAAACAGAGAAAATTACTGACCAATAAGTGCTTATGAAAGGTTTTGTTTTTTTTTTCCCTTTTCTGTTCAGCTCTCAGAAAGAGCACAGGGAACTTCTAGGGCAGAAATAAATCAATTTCCTACAGGAGCACCTCAAACTCCACCAGAACCCAGTATATTCTTTTGAGTTACAGCTGATGCTCAGATAATTTTTACCGCTGACACTCTTCTGACCTTGATACAAACCCAGATTCACTTTTGGGCCTTAGGGCTGCTTTGGCTCTAGAGAAGCAGTAAGTAAAGAACTCTGTGTAGGGGTCTGAATGCCTCGAGAGCAGTGGCAGATGGGAATATCTTGAATTACATATAATTCACATCTTAATGAGTCTGATCCAAGTCCAAGTCCTCCCAAGATTTGCTCATAAATACTGCAAAACCAGTGCTGTTTTAAGGCAATTTAAGTGTCCTTCATGCCTGGATTATAGCTTATGAATGGCTTTTAACTTTCCTAAACCTAAAAATAAAATAATGTCCTATGTAAGAATTCTTGCCTGTAATTAGTATGAGAACAGATTTATCTGTGGCACATGCCACTGCAGGAGGTATGATTAAGATGCTCTCCTGGAAAGTGTGAGGTTAGGATTAAGTACTGTAGGACAAGACCACCTGCTTGGTCTTTATTTTGGTGTGTAAG
Source organism: Regulus satrapa (assembly GCA_013396955.1). Lineage (NCBI taxonomy): Eukaryota > Metazoa > Chordata > Aves > Passeriformes > Regulidae > Regulus > Regulus satrapa. The sequence continues at coordinate 144,333 of VWZN01005461.1, read as the reverse complement.
AATATCACTGTCACTCTCTGCTTCTGATGTGAGAAAGGAGGAGGACAGTTTGGGAAAACTCCAGTTCTGTATTGTTCTCGGATTTTTTAACAATTTCAATTAAATTCCTCCTTCCAATTTGAGAGGGAATTGGCATGCAAAAGTGTTTATTTTAATGCCTAAGGTCTTACCAGACTCAGCTTAAAGGCTGACTTGAGTAATTTAGAAGTTTCTTCTTTCTTTCAAAGAAATGCTTTCACATTTACTCCATGGTTTGGAGAATGTCACCCAAACTTTAAAATTTTAAAATGCAAATTTTAGAACCTGCACCAGGGCAGGTATCTCAGTCCCTGATGAGAAGAGTCTCATGCAGACAGGGAGTGAGTACAAGCCCAGCTCTGAGGGAGGAGGGTGGTGACAGTGGCACCACCCAAACTGCTGCTGCCAGGATGTTGACTCAGCTGAGGGACTGAGTCACAGTGTCTCCCTCCCCTTCCTCTGGCCAGGGAAGGTACTGGTGTTCTGCTGGGTCCTTGGAGATGTAAATTGTAATATTCCCACCATGATGCAGAAGCCAAGGGAACAAAAGTTTCCTCCTCCTCACTGTCCGTGTGGACTTGCTCTGGACAGTCTGAGTAGGGGAAGAAAGGGGAGGCCTGACTAACAGCCAAGTGAGCTCTGGAATCAGAGACTAGTCAGTCCAGATTGCCTTTGGAGTCATGGGAGGAGGCCAGGATCCTCCAGAGCATGATTCAAGGCTCCAGTGGAAGACACGAGTTTGTGTGGGAGTGGGGATGCCTTACCCTGGACGGAGGTTCCACTCAAATGGACAGTCACGCCACATTCTGGCCGGTGCTGGTTGAATCTTGTGAGTATTGATTGAAATCTCAGGATTAGTAGAGGCAAGCAGCAACTCCTACATTTTCAGACAAGATCTAATTGCTCAGAAGAACATCCTGATTAGAGTCAGCAAATCAATATACAGCAATGTAGCTTGAATCGATAAGATAAAGCCCTGCCTGCTGAAAGATCTACTCTCTATCAGCGCATTGGGAAATTCCCCCACTTAATGAGGTTTGGAAGATAGTGCCAGGCATTTAATCTGTGTTGAAAATACTTTGGAAGGCATGTAGCCCTTCCTTCTGGTCTTTCCCTAGCTTATACTTCTCACTCCTCTAAGTCTTCAGTCATCTCTTTCTTGAAAGGTTTGTGCCTGTGTTCTTGGTTGCTCTAGCTGCAAAACTAAACTGCCCAGGTTTTAATTATAATGTAAAGAGCATTGGGTTTTTTTCCACTTTGAGGTTTTTTTGGTTTTTTTGGGTTTTTTTTTGTTTTGGTTTTTTTTGTTTTGTTTTTTTTGTTGTTGTTTTTGTTTGTTTGTTTGTTTTGGGTTGGTTTGTTTGTTTATTTGTTTTGTTTGGTTTTTTCTTATAAAAAAAACAAAACAATTGTTTTTTCTTTGAATTCCTTTCCTTGAGGTACAGAATCATCACTTTGATGCTCACATATTGTACCATTTTTTCCTTTTTTTATACATCTGGGATTCTGGCTTCATCTTGAGTCTTCCTCCACTTTCTGGAATACCTTTTTTGAGCTGTAGCATTGTGGCATTAAATTCTGTCAATTCACCAGCCTGGCGTTATCATATATTAGTCTGGGAGTCAACACAGTGAATAATTCAAATGGTTACTGTTCAGCACTACTTAGAATAGCAAACCTCCATTTATGGATGCCCCAAAATCAATGGGAGATGGGTTTTTTCTCTTGCCCGACAGATTAATAATCTTATTAAATTAATTTCCCAAGATACTAGTTATTAGTTCCTTGGCCAATACCAGACTAAATTCCTTTCAGCAACTGAGTACAAAACCATCATGGTTTCCCATCCCAAAATTTTTTCCTGACACACAATAATAACAACTCTTGAAATGAAATATTCTGACAGTAGCTAATGACAGCCTTGCTGCATGAATAAATTACAGAACCTGAGTTGCCCTTGGCTTGCACAGTTCTCACTCCTTCCTGACTGCAGTGCCTACCAATGGCCTGGTCTTCCTCAGGAAATAGGAAAGAAATATTCATCATTATAAATATTTATAATTATGTGTATATACACATTTATATGAATTCTAAGATTATATGTTAATTGCAAGTCACTCCTAATTTTCTCTGAGGAATTTTGTAGAGGCTCACAGGCTCAATAAGAACATAGGTAAAAGATACCAAAGCCAAGGACAAGGATAAACCATATCTGATTTATCTGATCACTCATAGCAAAATTGGAGAAAAATAAATGGGAGAAATAGATACTTAATATGTTTTCTGAAGATGTCATATACCTTCAGACTCACAGTCAATCTTCAAACTTATTTACAACTTGCACTTATTCACAAAAAAGTGGTGATGTTTTACAGTCTGTCGTTAGGAAGAGGTCATCTTTACTAAGCTTTCTTATATATTATATTTATAGAACTGATTGTTATGATTTATTTATTCACCAGCTGCTAAATACTTCCAAAAGTTACTTTTCTGTGTGTTATCTGAGCACTCGNTTCATCATTATAAATATTTATAATAATGTGTATATACACATTTCTGTGTGTTATCTGAGCGCTCATTTTGATGAGAAAAAAGGTTGGCCTCAAGTCAGACTTCTCTGACTTGGACCAGGATTTTACAGCTCAGCTTGGTCATCTAGTGAAAAATGTGACTCATCTTTTAAATCATATAAAGAAATAGTACTTGGACCTGATTTAGATAGTCCCAATCCATTTACCCCAATAACATTTTTCCAGCTTCTGTCTCAAAGTACCCGGAATCATTTGTATGTGCACCAAAGAAGTATTGAAAGGTGACAGAACAGAGAGAAGAGTTGCAATCCCTGTAGTGATGAGGTGTAGCTGTAGCATTATATAACAAAACTTTTTTTACTGCTTATTGTTTCTGTTCAGTACTTAAGTGCTTCAGATCTTCCCCCCAGATGTGGAAAGCCCAAGTGGAATTGCGTTGTCTGCCCTACAGCATTTAACCCAGATCCTGGAACAGAGCCTGGTTACTGGTTAAGAGCCTTACCAGTTAGTTTAGTGATGCTGATGAACTCGCTCACAGAGAGGGAGTTTGCAAGCTCTCAGGCAAGGGTTGTTGCAGGCCCAGATGCACCAGGCACCCCTGCAACTTTGTTTTCAGCCTCCAGAGATCACTTCACAGAGGTAAGTGGCTCCTGGAATCAGGAACCCTGGGGTGCATTGGGAAGAGCAGTGCCAGCTGCTCAGGGAATGATCCTGCCCCTCTGCCCGGCCTGTTTTACTTTTCTCACTGTAACTATTTAACAAGATTCTCTGCTTTTAAAAGAAAGCTTTAAGATTTATTTTCTTTTTTAAAGAAATCTTCTTAAGCTTTAAGAATATGCCTGTGATACAGCAATTCTGTCATACTTTCTTGGTTTTAAAAGACAAAGGTGTCTGCTAAGGCAGGCAGGAGCCCCCCTCCTTGAAATGGGCNCTGGGCTCAACAGATGGTGATAGAATACACACCCTTGGCCACATCCTGCATTGCAAACCAAGACACATACCAAAAAGTGCTGTTTTCTGAATAGGAAAAGTAATATTATCTCTGACTGCACTGATAGTTTTCCAAAGTGTGCAACTTCTCAGCAAAAAGGGAGTTCATATCACAGTGATTGCAAAAATGTTGCACTGTTATTAAGTGCTACTTCCTCAGAACTGTCTCAAATTCCTCCAGTGAGAAGTAAATAGACATTTCTTAATTACTCCCTTAAAAAAAAAATAATTAAAAAAATTAAAGAGGCTTTGAATATCTCAGGTATCTCACAGCATTCACATGCAATGTGGAACTGCTCAAAACTACATGGGTTTTACCTGGCTTAGCATGAGGACCCAGAGGAAGGAAGCATGGAGAATCCTAGAAGAAAACATTTATTGCAACAAAGCATGATTTCCGATGCCTGTTCCCTTAAAAATTTGCAGATTTCTACTCATGTTCTTGCAGCTTACTAAAAATTGGCAGTGTTATTATTACTTCTTATTGTTATTTTTACTTCTACTGCTTTTACAGGGTAGAAGAACCATCAATGTCTCCGAATCTTCAGGAAAGAGTATTAGTAGTGTTAGAGGATCTAGAAAGCCTGAGGAAATTACAGTTTGTAGCCTCTAGAAATATTTTCAGTGTTTATTTTCTAATGAAAAAACAAAATGTTTGCCAGCCAGCATTTGTGAAAATAAGTATCTCAAAATTGCTGCCTTACAGCAAGTTTGCCTTTGCTACCTGACTTTTTTACCTTTTGCTCTCAACTTTTTGTAGCACTTTACACCACCAAAGTCCTGCTTTTTCCAGACTGCTTGAATTTGTGCTCCATGTTCAAATTATTATGTGGGACTGGAGAGGACCTATGCTTGGACACAGCAACAGAGTAAAACACAGCAAAATCTTGAATGGAGTTATACAAATATGAGCCTTGGATTTTCCTGTTAATCTTGTTGCACACAAGCAACGAATGAGCAAGAGATTTTCTGAGAGGAAAAAACCCAACAGTCACTGACATTTGAAATTAAGAAGGGAGAATGCCAAGGGGATAGAGCCAGACTGGTGGTGCTGAGCAGAGGCACCAGAGGAATGGGCAGGGACTGAGCCCAGGAAGTTCCACCCGGACCTGAGGCAGAACTTCTTCCCTGGGCAGTGCCCGGGCCCTGAACAGATTGTCCAGAGAGGGTGTGGAGTCTCCTCAGCGGGGACATTCCAGCCCCCTCTGGACACAATCCTGTGCCCTGCGCTCTGGGATGGCCCTGCTGGAGCAGGGAGGTGGGACCAGCTGAGCCACCCACGGTCCCCTCCATCTCGGCCCATTGTAGGATTCTGAGAATATCCAACAAGCAGAAGGAGGCGCTCACATAATTCCACTCCATTCTGCAACTTACTGTGCTTACAGGTGATCCTTTTTTTGTTATTAATTAAATCAGCAGTTACTATCCTTCCAGGAAAGTGACCTCATTTCTCCTGTACCGCCATGATTGGCCTAATGGAATGATTTGGATAGATGATGGATAGGGGTGAATTCTGAAGTCACTTGAACCCAAAGACGGTGAGGATTAAAAGCAAAACTGAAGATATTAACAAAATCCTCTTTTGGCCTCTTGAAAAACAGAAAATGTCACCTTGTGCACTCTTATATGATTTAGCAAAGGTGGTTGATGGAAGCAAAACCCTCCTTCAGTGCCAAGAGTTTAGGTAAAGACCGGGGTTTAAAAACGAGTCCAGTTGATAGGTGACTGAACTGAAAGGTCAGCTGCTGGAGTTGAGTGTTTCCAGAGCTAAACCTGGGAAGCTTAGAGCTAATTGAAGATCTGTTTAACAAACATTGTTTGCAAGCTCTGTGTAGGGTCTCCAAGCCAGAGCAGCTGTACCTTGGTGACTGGTTTGAAAAGAGGAGGGGAGGAGGAGAAACGAAGGAGTTAGAACAGGTACTGCAGCTGCTCCTTATGAACCCCTCCAAACAGCAAACAGGAAATCAACAGATGAGTACATTCCAGCAAAAATTCAAAGTGGAAGTGATAATAGGAAGGCTAGACTGACAGGTTCTGGCAAGTTGGGAGGGCATTGATAGAAAAGCACTGGCAGCTGCAAAGCTCAAAGCTCAGGGACTTACCTCTGTCCTGCTTCCTCCCCCCTTCCATTTCCTCTCATCAGGAGCAGTTCTTTCATTTCATCCATGAGAAATTGTTTGCTGGGATATATTCACTTCCAGAGGTGGAAGGGAACAGGAGCAGGCAGCATTAAGTACCAGGATAAAAGCTGAGAATTTTAAAAATCTGGTGAAAAATTGGGGTGTCTAGTGGGGAAAATGAGTATGCAAGTGAAAAAAAAATAAAAATACAGCTGGGCAGTAATTGCAGACCAGATTCATCCTGGAGGAGATGGCAAGATGTGCAGGGAGGAATCAAAGTTTCCCAGGGATGTGTTTTCATTGTGTGGATTACTGAGGGAAGAGAGTGACTTCTGCTCAGGCTCGTGTCAGTGGTAGCAATAGTGTGGATTGAGATGAAGGTGCAGCAGTGGGACTTGATCTCACTTCACCCTTCTCTGGAGACACAAGGTGCTCTTTTCTGATGGTTGAGGTCTCGCTAAAGGTCCTGCAATGCCTGAAAACTCTCCCCTGAGGTTCTCCGAGCCACAGCTCAGCCTGCAGGGTTGGAAGACATTCTTCATGGGCTTGATGAAATGGGAAATACACTCCGGGGTTGCAATAAAATGAAACTGCTTCCTGTTCTGCCTGTAAACATTCCATAGGAAATTGAGGCAGTTTTCACTAGAGACAAGGAAACTACCATCAACCAGGAAAAGTTGCTTTAACTGTGGAAAACGGCAGAGTTCTCCTTATGGCAAATGCACTGAAATGTACACTTTTATCCAGGGGGTGGAATTACACCCTTTTCTCAGAGAACAGCTGCATGTGCTGGTGGGAATGGTAAAGTTTTGGCCTGGATCCAATTTGATAATACTTAGGGAAAGATGCAAGGGATTTTTTTTTTTTCTTTTTGCTTTCTTTTAATATAAATTCTTTCAAAACAAAATTTGGTCACTGGCAGATAAGCCTTGCAAAGGTGCTGAATACTCTGGCTGTGGTCCAAAAGTGCACTTAAACCCGAGCTTAACTCTGAGGACATAATTAGTCTTGCCAAGTTCAGTGGCTGTTGACATGCTTAAAGTTAAGCATGTGACTAAGTCCACTGCTGCAAGAATGCTTAGCCCTTTGTAAGGTTAAGCCCAGCTCTGTGCTACACAAAAGATCTTTTGTTCAGCCTTGAATGACGAGGACAGGCAATAGAAGGAATAAACACTGTTCTTTAAAATAAACATTGTGCTGATCACAGAGATAGCACACATATTATTAGCGCTGAAGCTGTCATCACATTTTATTAGCAGCATTTTTAGCAGCACAAATGAGATGATTCACTCCTCTGAACCATGTCTCCATTATCTCTTTGTACCTGAAATGCCTGGCTGGTTCTGTTCCATGGTAACTCTGCAGCTGTTGGTGTTTGCATGGACCCCTGCGCATCTCTGTACTCTGAATACACCAGGACAGTCAGTCTTGTGAGGAGCAGCTGAGGGAGCTGAAGGGCTCAGCCTGGAGAAAAGGAAGCTCAAGGGGGACTTTTTCACTCCCTACAACTCCCTGAGAGGAGGGAGCGAGGTGGGGTCAGGGTCTGCTCCCAGGGAACAAGGGACAGAAAAAGAGGAAATGGCCTCAAGCTGCACCAGGAGAAGTTCAGGTTGGACATAAGGAAGAATTAATGGAAAGGATTGTTAAGCACTAGAACAGGCTGCCCAGGGAGGTGGTGGAGTCCCCATCCCTGGAGGTCTTCAAGAAATGACTCAGTGCTCTGGGCTGATTGATAAGGTGGTGCTCGGACAAGGATGGACTCAAAAATCTGGGAGGTCTTTTCTAGCCTAAACGATTCTGTGATTCTGTGAAGTCAGCTCTGAGCAGGCTGCAGGGTCTGTCTGGCACAGAGACACCAAACAGAGGCACTAACTTGCCTTGAGGAATGAAGTGACCCTGCCAGTGTGACAGCCACATCCCAGATTTGGCTTCAGTCATCCCTTGCACAGTGCTCCCCTGATTCTGGGGCTGTGCTGCTGCAAATGGGCTGGATCAGACCACCCCATGTCTAGATCATGGATTAATAGAATAATTTCCCTTTGCCTTTGTGAGGGACCTTAAATTCAATTTCATTCCCAAGCCCTGCCGTGGGCAGTGACCCCTTCCCTTATCCCTTGGTCCAAGTCCTATCCAACCTGGCCTTGGACACTTCCACGGGATGGGGCAGCCACAGCTTCTCTGGGAAAGTGTTACAAGCTTCCCCTGGAGCCAAGGGTATTCCAGGTTCTTGTTAATAGATCCCTTGGGATGGGTTAAAGTGAAACAACACAAATGACCATGTTTTCAAATAGATAGATGATAGTCAGACAGACAGACAGATAGATAGATATTAAAGCTTTATTTTAGAACAGTTTGTTTGCAATGGGAAGCAGGTTTGTGGCCATTTTGGTTATGATTATCTACAGTAATATAGCAATATAAAAGCATTAAAATAACACTTAAGCTCCTCCGCAAGTGGCAGATTGTCTTGAGTCATTACCCATTAACATTCCAGTCTCCCAGAAACTCGTGCCAGTGCCTCACCATCCTCACAGGGAAAGATTATTTTCTAATATCCAATTTGAACCTCTTTTCTGTCAGTTCAAAGCCACTGATTGAGGCCAGTGCGTGCTCAGGCAAAGAGTATGAAAAATGGACAGGGCCACAGTGCTGTCATTTCAAATCCCATCATCCTGGCAAGCTCATGGTCAGGTTCTTCCAAAGTTGGAAGCTTGGACAGCTTGAAGCAATGAGGCCCACAGGATTTCCCTGCAGAGCTGCTCTCTGCAGGGAGGCCAGTGCAGTGAGGGACTGGTGGTGTGGCATTTTTCATGGTGCAGCAAAGGAAATGGGAGTGTTTGCAGGCATTTTTCTCCCTAACATTCCCATTTTTGGTCACACAGTCCCAACTGAAACATAGCAGCAGCAGTGGTCAAGTATCAGAGGGAAAGGTAGTGGGACGATCAGATTTTGCACATTGTTGAGCTGTAATAGTAGAGGTCTATAAACTGAAAATTAAAATTGAACATTCTTAAAACATAATTAAGAAAAAAAAAAAAAGGGCTGAGGCTTAAATAAATACTCTTCCCCTATTTACTGTTTATCCATTTTTCCATTCCAGATATTCTAAGCCTTAGCACTCTCCTTTTGGGTCTTAGTTTTTAGTTTCCAGGGCATGGCTGCTTTTTATTTCCTTAGGTCTCTTAAATTTTGTTTCATTGTTGGTCCTAGTAACTTTTTAATTGTATTCCTATAGTTTTATTTTTCTTTGTTTGAAAGTGCAATTTTGATAGTTACTAATTTCAAACAGGGGGAAAAATATGGAAAATCAGCAGATTTCAGAAGACAAATCTAAATTTCAGTGGCCTAAACAGCTGACACTTCCTAGAGAAGGCCTTTCCAACAGATCAACTTTGTGTTTGAGAGCTGCAGAATCATCTATGAAGTTGTCCAACACAATCTTCACATTCTAAAGGACTCTAACAGGTCTTTGAGAATATATTTTGATTTCCACGGGGTCTGATGCAATCTTTACCCTGTCTGCAGGCAAAGTCTGCAGCTAATTTCTGCTCATGATTCACAAGAGTTCAGCAGCCTGGAGGGCACAACGAAAGGCACAGAGCATCTGTTCTGGCAGGTTCAAAGATTAATTTCTGAATACTAAAAATAACTTCTTTATAATTCCATCCCATCTTGCTTCCAGGGACCTGGCATTTGGCAAATTTTAAAGTGAACTTCACAACACCTCTGTGAGGTCGATGTAAATATCATCCCCATTGACAGGTAAATGAAATTATAGCACAGATGAAGACAAAGGCCTGGATTCAGGAAGCATCCCATACAGACATGCATCCTCCCTTACAGGTGCTGCTGCTAGCATCAGGAGACATTTTTTTCAGGAATAATTAAATCAAATCCAGAAGTCATTGCCCAGACACAAAAGCTCACAGTTGGCACAAGGAAATGAGTAGACATTGCACATGGACAGCTCTGGAAACAATTCTTACTCACTCACTCACAACCAGGCAGAGTCCTCTGGAAGAAACTAAAAGCAAGAACAACTGTGAATGAACATTGGTTTTTTGTCTACTCAAAATGTTTTTACTTCTAGACTGAAATGAAAGCACACAGAAAATTCTGAATACCAGAAGAAATGGAATGTCAGATAATTTTCCTCCTGAAAATTCTTGATGATTCATATTCTTAACCTTTTTTTTTTTCTTTCTTTTTTGGTAATTGTACAAATAAGTTTACAACAGAAAACAGACACTTTTCTTTCCCAGAAAGTGAAAAAAGATTTGGCTTAACCTGGACAAAATAAAGCGAAGTAAACCCCTTGAAATTAATATTATTGGTTGCTGTTTTCTTATTTTATTATGGAAAAAAAATGTCTCAGTTGACTCTCTGTATCCTTCAGACTCTGGGAAGAAAATATGTGAGACATCTTTTTGTTATTCCTTGGCAGCCTCAGATAGTTTTTTTAATCTCTTTTATTTTTTTTAATTTGATAAGCTTTATTAAGCTTGCTATACATCATTATTCAGTTGTTTAGAATATAATCAGTGGGGTGAAAAATCTTAAGGGAATGGAAAGACAAGAGAGGGTGAAACTGAGAACAACATTGATTTCCCCCACATTTAGCTGTTCTCACTTAGCTTAATCTCTCAGATGAGGGAGATGAATCTCTCCCTCGAGGTGCTTGAGACAGAGCCCCATGTGAGCTTGAGCCAGACATCCAATTTTCAGAGAGCTGATACTCAGAGGGACTAATCCTGCCCCAGTTCCTGCCTCTCCTCTTCCAGCTGGAATTGACAGCTCCAAAGGACAGTCAGTCCCATGGAGCTTCAGGGCCAGGCAGATTTTGAGTGATTTGCTTATTTAATAATAGCAAAGAAATAAATACCAGTTTACATGAATTATTGTGCTGTTTATTCATAACTCCATGTCTTGAATAAGGATGGGTTGGTTGTAGATTCAACTTAGATGCAAGAACAGCACAAGTCCTGGGTGAAAGTCCAAGCTCAGTATCCTGGCCCATGGAAATGTAAATACCTCATTCCATGGAAAATAGTGAGAATCAAGTAAATCTCAAGTGACACTCCCCCAGGATGCTCTTCCAGTGTCTAATAACCAGCTCGAGGATTAGCTGAGACAAAGGTGGTACCTTGGATTTGTTAGTCTTTTGCCAATGGTTGACTAATTGGTTTTGATCCTGTGAAAATAAAGTGTGGCAGGAGCACAGCATTCCTTGCAGCCTGCACCTCCAATTCCATGAGAGGGAGAACACAAGGGAGGGCTGGAGTGCCTACAGACCTGTCTTGGCTGATTGAAACATCACTCACTTGCCACCTGTGGCCCGTATGCTTTGTGCAACACGAATTTCAACACAGGATAATTCAATTTCCGACTTTATTTGACCACATGGTAAAGTAACTGTGAAGAGCTGGGTGGACAAAAGGTACCTTGAGTTTGTAGCTAAAGGTCCATTATGTGGTGTAGGAGGAATTAGTAATCCAAGCACTCACGGAAAAATGAGCAAACCAAAGTGGTGCTTCAAGAGAGCAAAATCAGGGCCTGATTTTCGTGTGAGCTTGAACACACTTGTGGATGCACATGAAAAGCCAAGCAAGCACTAAAATAAATACACAGAAATGGTTTTCCTCTCTGGAAATCAGGGTCTTCTGATGTCTTTGCTTGAAAGTAAAGAATGATTCCTAGCTTGGAGTACGAATTCATTACTTAAGGTTCCCTGAAAGATTTGAGGAAAATTTAGGTGTAGAGAATTTTAATAGCAGGTAGGAGAATGAAAAAGAAGGACTACAACATCAGAGCAGGAAAGAGAAGAGCTGATTAAGAATGTAATAAAATAACAAAAAAGATCCCCCAAACAAACAGTGGTGGTGGTAGTGCCTTGCATGAAGATCCTTTTTCTTTTCCTTCAGAAAAAAAACCAAAAGAAAAATATGACCTGCTAAATTATTAGATGGAGCAGAAGTTGGCTATCTCACCCTATTCTGGGCAGAGAAGTCACTTTTTTTAGGGGCTGTACTTTAGCTCAAGGCAAGCTTGCATTGCCATCTAAATATTTTGAATTCAACCATATGCAGAAGCACATTCTTATCTAAAGCATGTACTTGGAGGAAAAAAGCAGTAAAAAAATCACTTTTTCATTGAAGTCAGAAATCTTGACTCTGCTCAGAATGTGGGACTGATTGGTATAAGCTGCCATATAATGTAGCATGTTTTCAGAATAGAAGCATATTTTATTATTTCCAAATCTATCACAAGGCCAAAATAATCTCTGGCACACAATAATTATGACTCTGACCCTTGAAAATCAAAATGTAGCATTGAATTTTTATTTAGCTCTTTTACTTGGAAAACCAAGTAAATCAGTATTTTTTAGTTTTCCTGAATTAATTTATAAGTGACATAAGCATAAACTATTAAAAACAGGTAAATTGTCAGACATACAAACTACAGACTTTCTGTTGGTCATTTGTCTACTGGCTATGTGGAAAATAAAGTTAGTCTAACTCTGCCCTGACTCCTGGGTTATAGTTGTTACTTTGGCAAATCCTTTAAACAATAAATGTGAAGGCTAAATTGAGAGAAAGGTTTAGAGCAATGCAAATTAAAAAAAAAGGCCTTGATTTAGGAAATCATATAAGCATGTATGGATGCATTCTTGCTTGGAAGAGTACACTGGGCTTCTCTGGATTTAATCTAAGCATAAATCAAGCAAAGCATATGCTCTAAAACCTTGTCCTGGCTGGCCATGTGTTTTGGGTGAAATCAGCAGCATTTACATTAAATTTTCAGAGAGCAGTTCCAGCTAAAAGGAAGAAGATAGCTTGAAAGAGTTAGCTGCAATTTTCATGAAGTTACAAGATTTTAATTTAAATTTATATTGTTCCTATGCCTTGTAAAATGGCTCGTGCTTGAATATGTCTGTAATAATTTGCTGGGATAAATTGCAAATGGCTTTCACGTTTGAGATATTAAAGAAGAGTTTGCTTATTTGGGGGGTTAATTTTGCAGGGAAATAGATAGAAACCATGCTATTTTACATTCAGAGAATACAAAGCAGATTCCTGATGTACTGAAGACGTTGGGACCAGGCCCTGTCATGACCTATAGTGGGATAGATGGGGGAGACTCCATGTGAGCAACCTCAAAAAAACCCCCATATAACTGGTGCCTGATAATCCAAGCAGTTATCTTGTCCAGCAAATGAATTTAATATGTATTTAATGTGAGATTGGACAGGCTGAAATCACATCCACATCAGCCTGTCCCTTGTGGAGACCACGTGGATGGAGGCATTGCACTGACCAGGAAAGCCACAAAAATAGTATGCCACAAAATGAGGCAGGATGAAAATTCCCAGACATGGCAGAAAGCTCCAAAGTTGAACAATGTCAAACAGAAAAAGCAGTCATTGGTTGTCTTTAAATAAGGTGTTTGGACACAGTCCACCAGAGCATCTTTGCGGGACTCATCACTGGGGCTGTGGTAATGCCAGAGTTTGCTGAGATGAATTTATGGGTAACTATCTATTGAAAGTACCAAGCCATAATGAATTATTTCAGAATTTATAACAATAGCATTAATTAGGATACATTTTGCAGGCATTAGTGAAGCTCTCACAAGTATTTTCCAGATACTTGATCATAATTTAGCATTAGTCAGGCATGAGTTAATGGACACCAAAGGCTTTATTCCCTTAAAAATCCCTTCTAATTTGGTCAGTCCCACTGCTATTACAGCATTTAATATTCATTTTCATGACACTAATCATGTGGTATTGATTCAGATATTGCACATTACCATTGGGACTCCATTTTAATTCAGTGTTAGTGCAACATTAAGATGTAAAACAAAAGTGTTAGCATTTTAAGCTAAAAGTCTGACTAAAACATTTCCATTTAGTGGAATTCTGCTGTCCCCATAGAGTCAAGAAGTCAATCCAGACCTTCCTTAAGGGTGCAGACTTGTAAACAAATGTCACAACACCTTTTATATTAGCAGCCAAAAGGATTTCCGAAGTATTAAGGGGGCCTAAAAATATGACAAGGCTTTTTGCAAAAATAAAGGATCTTTACTTTGCTACCAAAAATTCACTGGGATATTTGACTTTGATTTCAGTGGCTACAAAACCACCTCCAAAGAATTTGCCACTTGATGCAACATTGAAATATTGCCAACAAATATTGAAATGGTGTTGTTTCACCAAGGTTTGACTAAATTTAGACTTCTCTCTACTGGACTGTTTTCTATAATTAAACCACAAAGCAAATGCCCCAAGAGGAGAGAAAAAAAGCACCTTTTTCCCCCTTCCTTTATACCTGTGTGTCCCCCACCATGGCCATATATGCAAAAGACAGAACCCTTGTTCTGAGCATAAAGTGTCCCATTACAGTGAAAATTCCACACATGTGGGTTTTAGGATGGTGTCCTTCTGATTTCTTTTCCCTGAGCCTAGTGTGGTCCCACTGAAATATGTTAAAATACAGCTCTAAACTTCCAATTTACATACATCTGTTCATATATATTAAAGGCTTTTCTTGCTCATGACAATCTGCTAAAATTTATGTTCATTGAGGCTTGTTTTTTTTGGGGGGGTTTGGGTTTTTTTGTTGTTGTTGTTTTTTGGGTTTTTTTTTTTTTTTATGATGATTTGCCACTCTAATTAGACTGTAAGGAAGTTTTACTTTAAAAATGGATAGTCTTTTGCTGAGTTGTGGCCATGTTTATCTGGAGCAGCACACAGTTAAATACACTTTCCTCCCATTCTTTATGGCTGTGAGATGTCCCTGTTTAAAAGTTTTTATTAAGGAGAGAAAAGAAAAAAAATTTGGAAGATGCTGTGATCAATGGGGAGAAGGGAAGAAGCCTGTCCAATTTTACACTGTCCAATTTTAAATTTGTTAACTTAGAATTTACTCCTAAGTGGAAACAGTGCTCAAGATGATTAGACACTCAAGATGCTGAGGAATAGAGGTGTATCCGGTCTGTGTATTTAAAATCCATTCAAATGGTACATCCAGAAAGCACACCCTTAATTTTGTAGGCACTTATTTTTTGTGTGAGGCAGAGAGTAAAAACAGAGGGTAGAGGGAGGATACAAAAGAGATGGAAGTGAAAGATAAATGGGAAAGGAAAAACACATGACAGGGACAAAATTCTACACAGAATCTGTTTCTGTGTGAGGAACAAGGACAAAATTCTGCCCAGAACATTTCCAAAGTTGTTTCCAAAAGCATTAGTTCTAATAAAAAAAGTGGAATCTGGACCCTGGGTTGTTTCTCTTCTGGGACAGAGGACTCAGTCTAAGATTGCACATGTAAACAATGCTGTCCAGAGGAAGAAATCAGGCAGCTAGCTGCTGGATGCCACATCTCTCTAGGTTCCCTCAGATCATCCCCACCTCTGTGCTAATGGAGATAACCTGACCTGTTTGTGTACACTTGAATTCGTTGTGGAATTCCATGGCAATCCATCTTCACTTGTGCTTCCTGAATCAGTTACAGCTACTGAGATTAGAGGCCGCAGTATGGTGAGACCTCTCCTTTGTGCCTCTCAAACCTGCTGAGCAGTGCAGAGGAAAACCCAGCAAGCAGCAGAGCATCTTAGCACATCCCAGGAACAAGACTGCCATAGCTCTGCTTCACAGAGCAGAGGGAGGGACTGAAATGAGAGTTATTAGTGTTAAAAGCTCTAGAAAGTACTTAGATGTATCTTGCCAAGAATGCTGGCAACATCCAAAACTGTATTATGTACATCAGAATTGCAAAATCTCATATTTTATGGCCCGAACCCATGAACACTGAAGAATACAAGAACATAAAAATTTTGCTTGAAATGTTCAATATAAATAGTGTCCACAACATTCTTCAGATATGCTTTTAAACTCAAGTAATGGGTTTGTGCCCTTGGTATTCCTAAGGATGTTAGCTTTTCTTGGAGGCTTGAAAATCTCCTGAGGTTTTTAGGTTAAATTATATGTGTATGAGTTCAACATGGTCATAAAGAGTTTGATAATGAAGTTGCACAAAATCTGTAGCTCTGAACCGCACCACTTGGCCAGCCAGAGCAGCTCTCTTTTCTACTCCTGGCTAGTGCCAAATCTACAGAAAGATACATATATAATCCTACAGAAGAAGCTGAATAATAAATCAGTGCCAGCTGGGAATGTTTTGTTCCCTTTTGCTGCTATTTTGTCCTTCAAGGTTGCTCCTGTAGTTTAGCAAGAGTAAAGAATGGTGAGTGTTAATTATAGTCTTTTTAGATACCTGACTGGTAGATACAGATTGATCTTTGGCACTAAAGTTAGCTATGGCAAACTTCTTTGAACCTCTGAAAAGGCAGCCCGAAATATAAGCCAAGTCTGAGATGGGTATAGATACAGCTGTGCTCTGTGCAGGGTGTCCTATAAGAGAAAAGTCATGTATAGGAAACTTTAGGCAAGCTTTGGCCATTTTCTTAAGGTGTTCTTACCCTGCTAGTGTTGGGAGATCCTGGTTTTCAAGGCCAACTGATGAGCCATTAGATTGCTGTAGCCATGCACATCTTCTCAGGGCACAGGATTGTGTCCAGATGGTTCTGGAATGTCCCCACTGAGGAGACTCCACACCCTCTCTGGACAATCTGTTCGGTGCCCGGGCACTGCCCAGGGAAGAAGTTCTGCCCCAGGTCCAGGTGGAATTTCCTGGGCTCAGTCCCTGCCCGTTCCTCTGGTGCCATTGCTGGGCCCGGAGCGGAGCCTGGGCCCTGCTCGGAGCCCTCCCTGCTCACAGGGACACCCAGGGCTGAGGGCCCCTCTGCTTCTGAGCCTTCTGCAGTCCCTTCTCAGAGTGTTGCCATTTGACAAGAAACTTACTCATGGCATTGGAGCATCTCCAACAAAATATTCTTCAGCGGTTACGCTCCAAACATAAGAATTGAAAATAAACCTTGTAATCCTCACCCAAACATAGCACTAACCAAGGGCCCAACCAGACACTGATTTTTGCTAGGGTTTCTTTCAGCACAACTTCAGTGTGCACAAAGTTTTATATTCTGTTGTGAATATAGAGCTCAGCAGGCTGATGGAATCAGCACTTTCTTTACCACCCCAGTCCATCACCAATCTGCAGGACTGGCTTCCTCAAACTTTACTATTTGATGAGTAGTTTAGCAGCAAGGATCTTGTACAGCATTTGTTACTAATGAATTTAAACCAAACCATGTCTGTTTCTGTATTATGTTCTCTAATTATCCCAATTTTGGTGTGGTTTAGGCTGGGGAAGCAGTTCCACATGGCAGCTGAGACCAGAGCAGCACAGACTGTTCTGCTTGGCAACATCTGGGAGCTCAGAGTAACATTACCTAAAGAGGGAGCAGTTCAAACCCATTTATTGTCAGACTTGTGGCACCATAGCATCATGTTGGGCTTCCCAAAGCCATTAAAATTTTTCTTCAGATACTTTCAGCAGAAGCTGCATGAGGTCCCTCTTATTTGTTTTGGAAGGAGTCAGTGTTGGATCCTCCTAGGTACAGACAGACACTTGTCCCATATTGTCACAAGTGAGTGTCACTCAGAGAATGTACTTGTTATGTTCTGCTCACTGAAAAATGAGTTTGGGGTTTGCCTGAAATAATGCAGTGATTTTGGCAAAGTTTTTGAGAACATTTTTATAAGAAGAAACTGTTTGGGTTGCTCTAGTGGAGCAAAGATCTTTATCACTTTTTATGAGAACACCATTTTGGATGTGAGACATATTTTAGATGTGAAGAATTGGTACCCTTGTCCTGTTCCACATCTAAGGCATTATCCATATCCTCATTAAGGATATGCTGGTTTAGAGTGGTGGGAGAAAGTTCCTCTGCTGGCTGCTGCTCATGAAAGGATCACTGCCCAAGAAAGGGCTGCCCAACACATGGAAAGAGCAGCTGGAGCTTGGTGCTCTCTCTGTAGTGGTTGGGATACTCACCTGGAAAAGGGAATTCCCTGATTCTTGTCCCTCTGCTGGCAATCACTTCAGCTTATTGTGAAAAGGCTTCAAAAGAGAGACTGCAAAGCTGTCCAGATCTGGCGTGGAGTTTGGAGGCCGGGGCATTACGGGAGCTGGGGATTCAATGCTCCCGTGAGAGAAGGCAGTGAGTCTAAATCTCCAGAACTTTGGGTAAGCAGCTTAAGCACTGGGTTATATAGAAAGAGTGGCATTTCTTTGTTATTTTTCAGTGTTACCTAATAAAGCTTTTTATTTCCAGTACTTTGCCTTTATTAGAATTGTCAGCAATGAGAACAAAAATATTCCCATTGACTCATAATTACTTTTTTTTCACGCATAAAATATGCTGAGTAGGAAGGGATTTGCATCCCTAAGAGAAAAAAGAAGAAATCACTTCTTTCCAAGGCTAAATGTTTTGTTTGTTGGGACTAAGAACTGAAAAGTTCATTGTTTGCACAAAGTATTAACTGAGGGTAAGTGCTTAATGAGTTTCATAAAGGTTTGAATATCATGTAGAGAGAAAGGAAATTCTAAGGGCTTTGGAGGACTGGACCAGAATCTAAAAGGTCTTGAAAAACTGACAAACCAGTCCAAGATAAACAAAAACATTCTCAGTAAAGCCAAGCACAAAATGGTACAAAAAAGAAGAAGCAAATACATCTAAAGCAGGAGACAATTCCTAGGCAGAAGTGGTACCAAAAATATGGAGATATCTCTGAGTGACATGAAGCTTTGACAACAAGAAAAGATAAATCTCACTGAATTATGCATTCAGAGGCCCTTCATTAACAGAAGGACCAAGGCCCTTCATTTTTGAGCAGAGAATTGGGTTATCTATACATAAAAGAAGGGAGTGAGGGGTGTTTTTGCAATCAAGTGTGGCTACAGAAGAGATTGTTGAAGTTCTCACCCTCCTTTATTTGTTTGATGTTATTTCTCAAGGCATCCAAGTCAATGTTGGTAAAAAATGGAAATGTTCTGGAGGGCTGTGTTTGCTCTTCACCACACACACAAATCATTCCTGGGTCTTACAACCCTGTGTAAGAGGTGTACAAGGAGGTAAAGCTTCACTTCAAACCACCCACAACTGCAATTCCAGACACCAAACTGCAAAACTGTCCTGGGGGTAGTGCTGCCCTGGCACGGCGTGAAATCCATGCAGTCACTCCCAGGCTTATGTGGAGATCAGAAGTGATTTCCTCAGTGGACAACCCACAGAGAGGAGGAACAGAGCATATGACCACTGCAAATAGACTCAGTCAGCAGTGGTGGAGTAAGAATGAAGCAAACCATTTCAATCTCCAGCAGTCTAAGAGACTTTTTCCTATTATTTCTATTACTAAAGCACTGCTGCTTCTGTTTCCTATTACTTTGTATTTCCTTTATATCATTTGAACAGTTCAAAGGGCCCATAAAACAAGTGCCAATAACATTTATGCATTTTTAATCATGCCTAGATGTGTTCAGACAGCCTAAAAGGGCTGAAGGATAAATAAGAAGGCCCAAGGTGTGAAATTAAACTCTGAACTGGAAAAAAGAAAATATATGTGCCTGGTTTATGGCCTCCACAAATGGAAAGAAATTGGTCAGGATATGAATCTTCTATATTTGGTACCAGCAATATATTGGGGTGGGGGTAGGGGTAGGGATAGGGAAAGGGTGCTGAATTATCCCTCAGTTTTGATCTGCTCTCCCTTTTCTGTTCAAGAATTGCCAGGACTGTATTACAGCTGGGAGGTCTGGGCAAAAGCGACCCAAGGGACTCATCCTTGGATTTCCTCACTGGGCAACAGGTGTTATTTGTGTTCAGCAACAAGACTTCCTTAGTCCAGGCCACAGGAGGACACAGTCTGAAAACTTTCCTCTAAGAAAAGCCCATGAAGTAATTTGAGTTACAACTTAGAGGGAAATAAACCCTCTTAAAACTCAATGTCTTTCTCTCATACTGGGAGCAGAGCTGCCAAGATTTCTGCCCATTAAGGCTTTTTATGGGTAGTTTCTAAAGCCCTGAAAATAGGGATTTCCAAATGAAATACTGACCCAAATAGAGCAGCAGCAGTGTAACTGAGGCTGCAAAAATACTGCTGGGTCCCATAAAGAAGCAGGAGAGCATTCACCTGGAATACATGTTTAACATCACCTGCCACCCCCATCACTCTTCATACCTTTCAGCATTCTGTGCTCAGTGCAAAGAGAATAACTTTTCTTCCTGGGCATCTCTAACATTTTATATACCTGTTATCCTGGTGGTTTTCCTCAAATTTCCCAAGGACAATGGGCACAATCTTTTTATGATTGTTACAAATTGTAATTTTTTTCTGTTGGAGCAAATTTTGAATATTACAAAACTAAACAGATCTAAGCATATCAAAATGAAAACTCAAGAAGTGAACCTGATTTGTTGCAGAGTAAGTGTTGCTCAACTCTGTAGGAGGGAAGCAGAACTAGAAAACACTCCAGATTTCAAAATATCCTTTATTCCTGTGACCTGGTTTAGTATCAAAGGTTTTGGCCACTTAATGTGAATAGAGTGTGCTGACAGATGCAGGAACTCTTCACTGTGCTAATGTTTACCTCAGGCTAATGGGAGAGGGAGAACTCACCTGACAGGGATGCAAATGCACCCCCTGCATAGCCATTCCTGTGGCTCACATGGG
This sequence comes from Regulus satrapa, assembly GCA_013396955.1. Lineage (NCBI taxonomy): Eukaryota > Metazoa > Chordata > Aves > Passeriformes > Regulidae > Regulus > Regulus satrapa. Next base: position 124,042 of record VWZN01005461.1, on the reverse strand, counting down.
CTATCAGTGCCATTTAGAGTGGGATTAATCAGTCACAGAGTGGCTTTGAAGTTAAGCATTTGTCAGGAATCAAAAAGGGACTGGACACATATAATGAATCATGTAAAGATCAACAGCTACAGTTACATCAGGAAGAAGTGGGGAAAAGAAAAATACATCCAAGAGTTACTGGAAGGAAAAACAAAGCCTTATGGTTTAGAGTATAATCCATCCTCCAAATGAAGCATGAAGGAACCAATTCCATTTAGTCATCAAGGTTCAATCGGCACAAATTCCAATTCCTGAAAGTTATCTGCCTAGTGTAAGGCATGGCAAGAGAAAGGATACAGGCATGGCTGGGCTGGTCATCCAATGTGGCACTGCTCCTGTGCTGTGCTTTCTGAACCTTTCAGACACTGTGGGGGAAGAAATTAGACTCTGCAAACTGCTCCGACCATGGGACAATGCCACAACCAAACAGGGTTTGGCTTTGCACTTCCAGAGGAGGTTGTAGCCAGGTGGGAGCTGGTCTCTTCTCCAAGGCAATAGTGACAGGACAAGAAGAAACGGGCTCAGGATGCACAAGGGGAGGCTCAGGTTGGACATAAGGAGCAGTTTCTTTCTGGAAAGGGTTGCAAAACATTGGAAGAGGCTGCTCAGGGTGAAGTTCCCATCTCTGGAGGTGCTCAGGAAACCATTGGATGTGGCACTCAGTGCTCTGGGCTGGTTGACACAGTGGCAATTGATCACAGTTTGGACCTGATGATCTCAGAAGTCTTTTCCAACCTCAGTGATTCTGCCAAGCAATTTGCATAGAAAATTAGAAACTTATCTCCAGGGTAAAGAAACTTATTTATGAAAAGGTATCCCCACAAAGCCTGGGTGCCCCCTCAGCTGGATCAACACTAGTGCCAGGTCTGGTGATGTGACTTC
>VWZN01005461.1:112337-123016 GCA_013396955.1 Regulus satrapa | reverse complement strand
TCCCTCCCTCCCTCCCTCCCTCTTTGCTCTTCTTTGATCCCTCTCTCACTCTCCCCTTCCACCCCACCCTTTTGTTCCAAACCCACCACCACATGCTTGTACTTTGAGATCCGAGACAAACTCACACAAATTTGCATGTGTGTGATTTACCCATGAAACTTTATGAACTTTGCCAGACTCTTTGACTTATGTCATTCTTTTTGACTAGGAGCATCTGTGGATCTCGGGAGCTCACTCCCCCTTTGGGAAGGACACCACAGTGAGTCCTTGCTTGGATTGCAGCAGCTCCTCCTACACTGACTAAAGTGTCATGCAGAACCCACTACACATGCTTTTCCTCTTCTCTTCTATCTGTTTAAGAGGAGAAATATCTTTTAACTGCCCTACTGAACCTTTTCATTAACATGAACATGGAAGGACAGTTTGGGGTTTTTTTTTTAATTTAAGANTGCAGAACCCACTACACGTTTTTCCTCTTCTTTCTGTTTAAGAGGAGAAATATCTTTTAACTGCCCTACTGAACCTTTTCATTAACATGAACATGGAAGGACAGTTTGGGGTTTTTTTTTTAATTTAAGAAAAAATTATTTAATATACAAACACACATTGCCTTTATCTAAAGTCTTGGTTAATTTTCATGTATTTAGAATTTTCTTAAATCTTCTTTATTGCCAATTGTATTTGTCAAAACAATGAGCAGAAAAAGTATTGCAATAATCTTGTCATCTTTACAAAACCATTTTTCAGGGCATTTTTTGGTCTATTAGATTATGGTCTCTAGAGGTAACAGAGAAAGTAAAGAAATAGTTGAAGGAATTTTAAGAATCACAAGACAAATACAAAATTAGCCACAAACTCAGCAAGATGAAGGAAGGCTGGAAGAAAAACCATGCCTTTAACTTAGTTTCCTTTTACTGTTAGAGAATTCGTCTTGGGAACTTGGGAAAGTATACTTTACAGGGATATTCAAAGAAAACACATTAAGAACAATTCATTTTATTTTGACATAGAATTCCAGAAAGTTTCAAAGGAACCTCATTTAACTATAACTATTAACAGGAAAAATTCAGTGTTAAACTCCCTGTAGGAATATGTCACTGAATCATTTTTTTCCCTCATGCTTTCCATGAAAAGGAAGATTTTTCTAGAAACATTGGTTAATGTAACAATAGTAGCAAGTTGCAGTGTTGCAAATTGAGGAAATTTAATTTATTCTTTAATGGGGATGATTATTTCCTGTAAGCAGCACAGTACAGTTTGTAAGATTCTTATTTTTTAATGCACAGATGCACCAGGTGGGATTTCCCTCTTCTTTTATTTTTAGGATTTAGGTTTGCCTACTACTTGTTTATAATCAATATTTCTGGTCATGATTAATCTTTTGTATCCCGTTTCTCCAAATGAAAAGGTATGAGCATACCAAATATGTATTTTATTTTGAGGTGTCAGCATCTATTTTTGGCACAAAATCTTGAGAGAAAATACTCATATTTACCTTTGTGATATGCAGGGCAAGAGTTAGAAGGCATGGACTCTGCATTTTTTGGACCATGAAAATTACCTTGGGTCTTCTGTTGGGTTTTTCTAGGTTTCAGCACACACACGTGGGTTATGCTTGTGGCCTACAAGACCAAGAAGGAATTGGCAGGAAGCAATGCAATCCCATAACAGCATTATGTTGTATCATACCTCTGGAAAGTAGCAATACATTTGGAAAAGATTAAGAAATTTGCAAGTAGGTATGAAGATTAATTTTAGTATTTTCTCCTTCTTTTAAAAAAATGCTCTAAAATTACAAATTTCATGATTTCTAGAGAAGACCGTTTAGTGTTGTTGGAGCAATGTACTTAAGTAAGTTTAGTCTTAAGCCAAAGGAAATATGCCCTTATTTACACCCAGTTGACATCTTCAGGTTCAGTGGGCATCTACAAACGGACAAAGGGGATAAATTTTTTGTGTGGCTGCTTTATCCAAATCCATGAACTAACCATCACATAACTGTGTCTTCCTCTGGAATCCATCCAGCCTGCACAGCTAAGATGGGGTAACTCTCAGGAGGTAAAACCCTTCTTGAGGCAAAATGCAGCTTCAGGAGGCAACCTCAAGACTGAGACAAATTACTTTGCTCTGGTTTAACCCCACACAGGCACTCACTCTCCCCTGTCCCCCTGGGAAGGAAAAGAGCTGGAATTGGCAGAGTGAAAGCCAGGAAATGCATGGGTTGAGACAAGGAGAGTTTAATAGAGAGAACAAAAGCCAGGCAAGCCAGCAAAGCAAAACAAGGAATTGATTCACCACTTCCCATAGGCAGGCAGGTGTTCAGCTGTCCCCAGAAGAACAGAGCTCCATCACACACACACCTAGGAAAAAATGCCATCAATTCAAACATTGCCCTTCATCACTTCCCCCTTCTCCCCCCAGCTTTATAAGGTGAGCATGACGCCAAGGGGTCTGGAATGTCAATTTGGCCAGTTGGGGTCACCTGTCCTGGCCGTGTCCCCTCACAGCTGGTTGTGCACCTTCCTGGCTGATGGGGTGGGCTGTGAAGCAGGAAAGGCCTCAATGCTGTGTAATCACTGCTCAGCAAGAACTGAAACATCCCAGGGATACCAACCCTGCTCCCACCACAAATCCAAAACACAGCTCCACGCCAGCTAGTGTGAGAGAAATTAACCCTATCCCCAGAACATCCTTCTACTCTGAGTTTCCACAGCTGTTAACAGCTCTAAAACTCTCCTCTGAGATGGTAGTTGCATTGAAAGCCAGTTTAAACTCCAGGAATTGAAATGGACCCAGAAGGATTTGAGTATTATGCCATGTAATAAGCAGTGACAACAGAATTCATGAAGTTGCACAAATTCCAAGGCATTTTTCAGACTTCAAAAGCATCCACAACATTCACACTTCCATTGCAATGAAGTCTCCAGTTCCTGAACTTTTGGCAGAATATACCAACCTCTGTCTTTATGTTCTTCATTGTCAGGATAATTCCCTTAAAACTTCTTTTTCTGAGTGATTTTTTTTGGTTTTTTTTTTTTTTTTTTTTTTTTTCATGGATTGTACATCTTTTATTGGTGCAGCAATCATCTTGTTTCTGAATATTTCATTCCTTCCATCAAAACATGTGGGGTGGCTTCTGCAGAGAATCCTCCTATTTCACCTGTATGGATGTGTTTTGGGGAAATGAAGTAAAATAATGTTTTCAATAATAAATAGTTAATAAATTTCCTAGACTATCCTGAGTTTGAAGGGACCCACAAGGATCACTGAAGTCACACTCCTGGCCCTGCACAGGACAACTCTTAGTCATGCTAGTAAAGAACAGCTGGGCTGCTCCTTTTTGAAGCATCCTTTTTAACATTTATGCATCCTTTTTAAATGTACAAACAAGGATCATATGTTTTTCTATCTTTGAGTCTGACCCTTATTTCCAGGGCTCCAAATTTATCTTTTCTGGGATTTCTAGTCCTGCAGGTCCAGCTTCTCTGTCTCTCACTTATGAACTCTAAATTCCCTATTCCTGAGGGAAATATCACAATACAATATAGAATAATTATGGCTGGAAAAGACCTCTAAAACCAGTGAGTCCACCCACGAAGCCAGCACTGACCCATGTCCCCAAGTGCCGCATCTGAGTCGTTTTGAACCCGTTTGCCCGGAGGGACAATTTTGGCTCTGGTAAAACTCACAGGGGTTTTATCTTGCACAAGAGCAGCAGCAGGCACTCTGCATTACACCTGATCCTAACCACCCCCTTCCACAAACCAACAGTGAGCTGGGGAATGGGGAGTTTCACAGTTTAGGGTTTACAGCAAGACACTGATGCAGACTCCATCAACCCACTTCTCACCAGGGGTTAGTTCTACCAGCCCAGGCCCTGCAGCCTGTTCAGGATGGAGGGGAAGAGCCCAGTTACAGAAGCCTTGCAGTCCTGACCCACTCACAGTCCTCTTTCAGACAGAATTCCTGTGGTCCTGCTTTCCTCAGGCACTGCCCTCTCCATGAAGGCAGCCCTGCTGCCTGGCCATCTGCACTGCCACTGGCTGGGCACAGCAGCAGCGTAGCAATCACCGTGGTGGGGTTATCTGATAGCCATGAAATGTAATCCAGATTAGCAGAGCAGATACTTCTGAGTCTGCCTGATGGCTTTGCACTGCAAGGCCGAACTGTGGCGAATCTGGAACTCGGCGCTGGCGTGTTTGCATTCGCACTCAGGTGCCACCTAAGTGCCCCGGTCCAGGGGGACTTGGAGGCAGCTGAAGAGACATTCACCAAAAAGCAGTGTTTGTCTGGATATTTGTGTGTATGTTGACCCTTTCAAAGGCAAGGTGAAATTCTCTTACTTTTACACAGGCTTTGTATCTCCTGCTCTATAAAGGAATACTTTTTTCATATGCAACATCTACAGATTTAAGCATCTTTTTCTTGTTTCACCTCTCTGTGAGAGATCACAAAGCAGAGAGGGGCTGGACTGAGAAGATAATATCTTTCCCCTTTTACTAAAAGTTTAAGAAAGCGTTTTCACATGTTTCGTTTAGACTGCAATTTCTTCACAGGGCTTGTTATTCAGATATTCAGATGCTCAATCTGCAGTACAGCAAGACAGACAATCAAAGCTATATCTTGCTCCCAAATGCCAGAAATTAGCATAATTAATTGCATGGTGCCTTCTAACAGCTCACAAGTAACTTTTATCTTGAAGCCCAGTTTTCTCTGGAAGTTTTCTAGCTGGAAGCAGAGCAAACGCATTTGTCACCTGGCAGAAGAATCCCTCGAGCTGTACTCACATGTCGGTTTTCCTGAAGGATCCCAAGTGCTGTAGAAGAAGGCTGTCATGGTCCAACCTTTATCTTTGTCTGGGGCTGTGGTACCCTCTGTTCTGCTTGAGGGCTGCTGAATTAGCACAGAGCTTGTTACCTCAGGGGAGTGAGAACGGGCTCTTCCCTCCTCACAATTACCAGTCAGGGATCACTTCACTTGTGTTTTTATCCAGGGCTTCTTCTCAGCCTTCAGAACCCTTTTTTTGGCTGCTGAGAGATCCTACCACTCAAGTACAAGGGAACAGGATTAATGGGTTTATACGTCAGTCTTCCATGTTCCACCTGGGATAACAGGCTGGGATTTCCCACTGTTACTAAACTGCTCTGGTTATGGACTTTGTAAACTAAGTTTTCCCATAAATCCTGATAATTACATTTTCCATTTAGCTCCACTGGTCAGCTCTGTCTCTCACTTGGAGCTTTCTGAAGAATGTTCTTTGACTGAGACTGACAAAGCAGGCAGCAGAAGGGAAGTGCTCCTATCCCAAAGAGCCCTGAATTCCTTCAGGCTTCCCTGAGGAGCTTTGCCTCAGTTTTGAACCTCCTGAAAAGCCAGGTGTTCGTTCATCCACGATGAGTGAGGGCCGGCCAGGTGTAAATGATGGAGACATCATACCCTCTAGTGGCAGGAATATCTGTCACTCCAGCGCCTTGGGAGAAGCATTCCAGGACTCTGGAGGCTCGTAAGAAACAGTCAAGTAGGTGGTGAATATCACTTAGACTCTCATCTAAATCTTTTGTAATATATTGACATCTCAAGAATCAAATAGAAAGATTTGTCCAGAAAAACAAATGCCAAATTCATGTCCTTAATATCATCAAGAGTCTCCTTTACTACTAGGTAGTTCAGCAGGACATAAAACAGGAATAACTGTAGCAAAGAGATTTTTTTGTTGTTATTATTTCCCCCCTTTTTTCTTTTAATTTTTTTTCTTTCTTTCTTTCTTTTTTTTTTGTACATNTTTTTTTTTCCCCCTTTTTTTTTTTTTTTTTTTTTTTTTTTTTTTTTTTGATAATAGCTGCTAACCCAGAATTACCACTAATTGTATGAAATAATGCAGCCAAGTGTCAGATATCCTCCTCCCATCCTTGGTTCTCATCAGCAATATATCCTTCAGGGTTAAACAAAAAACATTCTGGAGGAAGAAAAGTATCCTAGGTTTTGGCATTATTAAAAATACAAACTTAAAAATTGACTGGAAACAGGAAGGCTTTATTACCTGACATTTGTGCTTATATCCCTCTAGGTAGTTTTGTTCTTACAGAACAACAGTTGCCTCAGCAAAGCCATGGGAGGGATAAGCATGTTTAATTCATGCCTGCTCATATAGAGGAGGTTGCAGAAAGCTGCTTACAAGTTTGCTTTTGAAAGTCTGGTGTTTGGGGTTTGCTCAGCTATTTGCCTTAAGGGCAGGATGACATTCCTGTGGCATGTGCTTTCTTGAATTCCATATAATATGCTATTTGATTTTTTGCCTAAAACCAGAGTTTAAAAATAAAATTAAAAAAATAAAAGGAAAACCCCTCCAACTTCAAGAAATAGTAAATGATAGCAAAAGATAATACGGCTTTAGCTGGGTTCTGCTCTGTGCTGAAGCATATTCTGTTTCTCAGGTTTGGTAGTGGCAAACTGGTGTAATAACCCATTATTTAGTGCAGGGCTGATCCGAATCACCATCCCATTTTCAGGTTCCACATCACACCATTCAAAGCAAGGTCGTTGCATTTCAGCACTGCTGACAGAGCTGACAGAGTCACAGTTTTGTTGTTGCCACATGTCCAGTCCTTTCATTTCACTTTCTGTCCTGCATGAGCTAGTCAAGCCAGCATTTTGTAATTAATTAGACACATCTGGCTAATTTCTGCTCTCTTCATTACAGAGATCCTCCAAATAAAATTTACCAAGACGTGATGATCAGTTTTGTTGCTTCTTCTCTTGCCAAGAGCCAGAATGCTTCAGTGAAGCCCATCACCACGGGCACACCACTCTGCATTAATTATGGCACAGCCACCCACGTGTCAACACTGACCAATGGAGAATCCAGTAATTATAAAATAATAAAATTAAATAAATAAACTTGCTTTTGCCCTTTAAAAGTAGCGCAAGATGTCCAAGTGTCTTCAGCCCCAATCTTGTGTCCTTGTCAAAAGCCAGATTAATTAACAAAAGAAATGCAGAGTTTTCGAAGATTTTTTTTTTCCAGAGAAGTGCTAATGGTCCAGCTGCAAGCTTTGGCCTGATCTGGCAGGCTGGGGACACACATCTGTGTGTCTGTCTTGTGTCATCCCACCAGGGAGCCAAGAGTTAAATCCCAGAAAATACTCTGGCTTGCACAAACAGAGACTGACATCTCTCCTAAGATGATAAGGGTAATAATAATTGGGAAATATTACAGACATTAATAAATGGCATCTGGGGAAAGACAAGAGATCCCTCGAGGTGCCCTTTGGGGGAAAAAACTAAGATGACTTTTTTGTTTTATTAGGCATCAGAGATTCTGCCCAGTTGAGCCTCATGGCACAGAGCCAGTAGGAATCATGCTTCAGTAGTCCTGCTGCTTGTGAAATGGCTAATTTCACAATATATTTGGAAATCCTTATTAAGGATAACATTGCTTACCCTCTTCTGCAAGGAGAGTTCAAAATCCTTGTTATTGTTCAAAAGTCCTCATTAAAAGGTTATCATACACTGACTGAAAAATAACAAAACTGAGAGCAAGAAGCAGGTCTGGCCATGTGTGTGTGATGTAAGGGAGAGAAAACAAATCCAGAGACTTGGGAAAGAAGTAGAGAAGAGGCATTAAGAAACAAAAACTCAACAGGGAAAGGAGATTCCTAGGGAAGAGGAAAAAAGAATTGAGGACATCCACTGGCAGGGTTGAGTGATGTGAAAACAACCAAGGCACAGGTGAGGTGTGAGACCTGAATATGGATGGAAAGGGAAAGTATCAAGACCAAGAGAAGGGCCTGGTTTTATTTTTGGATCCTGGCTGCTGATGTGGCACTGGAACTCTTTCTGCTTCAGAGAAAAGCTGTCAGCAACTGAAAACCTTCTGGGGTCCAAACTTCCCTGGCTTTTTGCAGCTGGTAAAAAAAAAGGAAACTGGATAGGCTACAAGCTCAAAATGGCCTCTGGAGATGTACTTATTTTTCCAAGAAATGTGGGAATTACTCATGGCCCACACTTTTTTCAGATAGCAAAGTAAAGCAGGCCCAACTCCCTTTTTAGTCAATAGCAATTATTCAATTGATATCAAGAGATTTAGTCCAGAAGGAGACAAAACACTGATCCTCCTCTAGGTAGCTACACTGGCCGTAAAACCCACTTTTAAAACAAATAAAACTCTTCACAGTCAGTGTCCTAGCTATCACCTCATGCTGCTTCTTGGAATATCATTAGAATAAACTGTATGCCAAGCAAAACATCTTTAAAGAAGGGCAAAAATGCCTCATGGGCAGAAAGGAGTGAGGAAAATGTGTGAGGAACATCCAGCAGACACAAGGTGAGAGCAGGAGGAGGGAGAAGCAGTGCGCCAGACACCCAAGCAGAGATTCCCTGCAGCCCATGGAGAGGGTCACTGTGCTGTTTGTCAAATCCCATGAACTAAGCCACTTAATTAAAAGTTTCATTAGAAAATGAGAGAAATAATTTCAATTAATTAGTACCACAGCTTATGGACTGATGGAGGTGAGGACTTATGGTCATTTTCCAACCATTAATTTTCTTCTCTTAGGGAAAAATTTGTTCTTTCTTTAATTTTCTCTGAATGTTTCACTACATTCTCTATGGCATTTCAGAAACCACTGGTAGATTTTAAAGACACATTTGTGTCTTAAATAAAAGACACTTTTGTGTTATTATAATCAAAGAACCTGTTTTCTCTTCCAATATATATATTTTTCCCCTCAGAACCATTTTCTGAAATCTGTAATTTCTTCATCAAAGTGCTTTGACAAAGAAATTAGTATAAGAATCTGGCTCAGCAATGGTGTGACCAGCAGGAGCTGGCCAGCAGTGGTCAGCAGTGATGAGACCACACCTCAAAGCCTGCATCCAGCTCTGGGGCTGTCACTACTAAAAGACATTGAATTCTTCACTGAAAGGGTGGCCAGGCACTGGGACTGGCTGTCCAGGGAGGTAGTGGAGTCCCCACCCATGAAGAAATACCTGGATGTGGCCCTCAGTGCTTTGGTTTAGCTGAGGAGGTGGGGATTGGTCTTGCATTTGATCTTGGAGGTCTTTTCAGACCTTGATGATTCTGTGACAAATACAAGATTTTGAATTTGTATTTGTATATTTTTTATTTTCATGTTGAATTCTGTGTAGTGCTTTTACCCTGCACTCTGATTTATTTTTATGAGGTGAGTATTTTTCCTCCTCTCTTCCTTTAGTTTCTTTTTTTCTTTTTCTTTATTCAGGAGCTGTTGCAGAGACAACTTTTATCAGATCAGATATTCTCTGCCAGGCTGAACTGCCCCTTTAGACTGCTTCTTCAAAAGAAGATTGTCAGAATGTAAGTGAACATTGAGCCACGCTACTCTGAGTATCTCCCTCTTCCTTAACCACAATAACTTTATTTTCACCAGTGCCACCTCATCAGGGAGATAAAGAGTTTCCAGGAACAGACAGAAGGCACAGCAGATTCCAAACTGGAACAAAGGATACCCTCCTTAACAGTCAGCTGATTTTCACAGGGTGTAACCTAGGCACTGGGATCCAGAGAAAGAACAGTGTCAAACTGAGTTTATTGGCTCCTGACAAGGCATTCCTAAAGTCTTGCTGGAGCTGGAAAAGCCCTAGCCTCCCACAGAGGAGTCTATCACTTTAGGGAAAGACATCAGGATCATTAACTTAATTTCCTGTGTTTTATTGAAATCAGTTCAAGCCACGACCTTCAAGACAGGTGGACTGTGTTCAAAACAAAACAAAACAAAGCTAAACCCAGCAAGGACATCAATCTGATTCTGGATAAGAGGAGGCTTTATAAAGTATTAGAAAGAGAAAAAAGTTTCCCTCAACATTTGTGTGCAATGTTGAAATCCATGTATCTTTCATTAACTTACACAACCTTTTCCATTTGGATATTTTTTTCACTGGTTCTTCTTGTTCCATCCATTGTGTCCTGCATTCTTCTCCTTTCTCATTTCCAGAGCTGCTTCTTCCCTTCTCCATTTTCCACATTTTAGTAGTGCTGAGAAGTAGCCACACAGTGCTGGAAAGAAGCATATTTAGAGACTGCCAGTGGAGTTAATATGGGAAAAATCTCTCATTAAAATGACACAAATTAGTCTAAGGCCCTGTTCCCCGAATTTAGAGCTGGATTAAATTGTGTTTCAGTCACTGAGACGTAGCAGGGTCTGCTCTACCCACCTCTTCTATTTCTATTTAGGGATCTTCCTTTCCTGCAGGCAGTAAAATATCTGGCAAAGAGATCTCTGGGAAACAGTTCTTTGCCTTATCTTGTGTGAGGTGTAAGACAACTATCCCCTGTTAGAAAAGTCCAAGGAGAAATTGAAACACCTGAAAATATTCAGCTGAGATGAAGGGCAAATATAAGATGTTTCAAGCATTTGGAAAATAATTAATTGTGTGAAGTAATTGTTCATGGTAGTCCATAACAAAATAATGATGGGTTTATAATGACATTTAGATGCAGGAAGCTTCAAAGTGTCAAAAGCTCTAAAAAATAATATAAGGCTAAAGTACAGTGAGAAACTGTAGAGGCAGAGAAGCCAAAAAAATAATCAAATTCAGAAAAAGATTGAATATTTGTATGCATATTTATAACCATTTGACTATGCAACAACCACTGTGCCATATAACAGATCAAAATTTTAATGGGAGAGGAGAGGAGAGGA